>MU160885.1:41666-58775 GCA_015888305.1 Antheraea pernyi | reverse complement strand
TTTTTTTAAACTTGAGAGTGGCATTTAGCTACATGTGTTTAGAAAAACTGCTATAATCAGGCTTCTGTAGATTTTAAGTGGAGAAAGTTGTATTAAGTGTAACGCACTGTTATGTCTAGTCGCAATATGAGTTATTTTAATATATATTTTGAAAATGTACAAAACGTAAAATGGTCAGTCGAAATATTTAGTATATTATCTATCTTAATGCAGTATCCAATGGTCTTTGCATAAAGATAGATTCCTTAACTTTGGAATTAATACTTTTATTTAAATATCATATGATGCAAACGAACAGGCGGGTCACCTCATGTTAAGTGATCACCACCGTCCATAGACACTAGCAACATCAGGGGATTCGCAAGTGTGTTGCCAGCCTGTGTTTGGGGTAAGGGGAGGGAGGGGGGAGAGGCGAGGGCAGGGGAGGGAATGTGGGCTTCCGGCGCTCTCACTGACCGAACGAAATGCAACAATACAAGCACTATTACTTCACGTTAGTTTTCTGTAAGAGAGTGGTACTACACCAAGCGAGTCGACCCATTCATGGTGAAACCAGTAATAGCTTCGGCGTGGCTTTACCACCTACATTACTTCACGTCGGTTTTCTGTGAGAGGGTGGTACTATCCCGGACGATTCAACCCATTCATGCTGAAACCAGTAATAGCTTCGGTGAGGCTCTACCACCTACACCTACTTATTCCAGGCTTATTAATTTTCTGAAACATTCCTGGCCATAGTCTTTTTTTACAGTTTTGACTAGATATCCCGTGACATAAAGTCAAAGACTCTTTATTGGTCAACCTGGAATGGAAAGTTTTATTGTAACGCTTTTTGTAGGAATATTGTTTATTGAACTTAAAGAAGGTACAATTCGACATGTCCATTTGTGTATGCATTGCATGTTTGTTTTTTTGTATAAACCTAAAATAATTTCATCTCTTGTTGTCGCTTCTTTTTTGGTTTCTTTTCTGTTTCGTCTGTTTCTACGTCATAGTCTACTGTGATATCCCGGAATAATATTTTAAAGTTATGTTACACGTTCCTAAAATTATAACACTTTTCAGTGGTGGAGAGTGGGTTTGAACATAACGGCTTTCTGCAACTGGTTTAGCACAGTACTGAACCCGTTATTATTCAGCATGATGTCCACTAAATTCAGGAAAGCACTTAAGGTAATTATAATATCATCAATAGATCTGCCCATATTTGTTTAATACCGTTATACACAACGCGATAGTCAATATAGGACATTAATTTCAAGGAGAGTAATAGCGTAATCATGGTTAACTATAAATTGCCAGCGCCTTCGATAGTCATTCATAGTGTTTTCTATGTAGTCATTTTTTTAGACTCTCTATTCTGTATCTATATATCTTCTATATATATAATAAGAATGTAAATATAAAGTGTTGAGACTTTTTAGATTTTTGTAGAAAAAAATTTGTAGGAATATGTAATAAATGACATTTCAATCAATTTTAGAAATGTCTGTATATCTATACTTCTGTTTGTATGAACAAGCATCACTGCTAAAATACTGCTTTCATGATAAAACCTTTTCAAAGAAATCATAAAGCATATCTTTGATATATAGGTTAGGTCACGCACCAATAATTGTGTTGATATGCATTCTCTGGTGTTATTAGTTCCATCATACTATTATCTTCTGCCACATCCTCCCTTAACATCAAGTCATAATTTTGGTTAAATGCTATAATATCTATAGAATTGAGAATGTGTCTTTTGAAATACATTATATATTGTACCGTGTGACTATCACTTGGCAATACGACAATGCCAATAACGATGCCATTCAAGATGATAAGCACGTTAAACTTGGAGCTAAACTGGCTCCCAATTCAACTACCGGAACACACCCATAGGTGTCTCTGAAGGGTGGTAGCTAGCGAGGTGGGCTTAGAAAGATCCTTTTTTACACGGGGATACACCACCCTCCGGGGGAGAGAGTGGCTTATGTCCAACTCGCACGGGCTAAAATCTCATGGGTGTCCACTACCGCCATGTCCCGACGCACACTGGGCTGAAAATCGGCTTTCATAGACTTTTATTTTTAAGTGTCGTTTTTTTTTGCTTAGAATAGCATCAGTATACTGTTATTGTACTCATATATTCACTTGAATTAATTTGGCATAAAAACTGACTGACTGACTAAAACTTATATATATATATTCATGCCACCATATTGTTTTGACTCTCCTCTTTTTGACAATTAGATAAGCTAAGCATGGACCATTCCGATCTGTTTCCTCTGGGTATTAAAAATGATCCATATCACAAAAGAGTGATATAAAATATTTGACCTTTTTTTTAAAAAAAATCGCAGTCATGATCGTAATATAAAGTATGTCAAAAAATAATAACTAGTTAGTACTATAACTGTATGAAAGGATATTACGGTTTTCTTTGAGCTTCCAGAGATATCCTGATTTTTCATGTCAGCTTCATACAAATATTTCGTAAATAAAATATAATCAGTTTTTAAGCCAAATTAACTCAAGTGAATATATGAGTATAATACCTGCATACTGAAGCTATTCCAAGCAGAAAAAAAACGACACTTAAAAATAAAAGTCCCTAAGTCTATGAAAGCCGATTTTCAGCCCAGTGTGCGGCGGCCGGTCCAGAGTGATTCTGGGCCTCCCGCTGAAGAGAGACAGCCTTGCACACACAGACCGTTTCGCAGACGGCCGAACCAGTGCAAACCCCAGCCCATCTCTCCTTAATTCGGCTTAAAAAACGTTGGTTAATTTGTACCTTAACCAATTTGCGTGTTCTATCCTTATCAAGGAGCGTGTTAACCGTTTCTCTTTTCAATAGATACTTTGAAAAATCCTTAACAACAATCTATCGTTTCATCACGATGTTATCCTTGACCGAAAGCTCCGACTTATACACATACATATATGTATATATCTAATATCAGTAAATTCGGCAATATCAACTACAACTACTGAAAAAATGTTGAATCATCTATGGTAATTAGAAATATGACTGTTAAATAAAAGGATTGGTGAAACGAAAAAAATTTAGTATGCAAACAATTTTTGATAAACTTTATTTAACAGTTGAATAACTTCGAAACGCGTCGATTTAACAGAAAAATTTAAAATAGCTTTTTTGTAGAGCGTTCAATTTTATACAACAAAATGATTTGGTCTAGCCTTTTTGATGAAGCATTAAAGAATTATAAAGTTCTAACCTTTAAAAAAGTAAGCCTTGGCCCTTGGGAAATTGAAATTGACCGTGCGGCATATCTTGATATTAATATTAAGGGTTGTGGCTTTCACAAGGTTATTTTTTCATTTTATTCTTCATCCTTTCCAACAATATTTTCGATATATTTAAGAAAAAAATAGTCGATTTTTAAAATCTTTTTTTTATGTCATAAGTGGCAAACGAACAGATGGGTCACCTGCTGTTAAGTGATCACCACCGTCCATGGACACTAACAACACCAGAGGAGTCGCAAGTGCGTTGCCACCCTATGGGGGGAAAGTATTAGGGGAGGGAGAGGGAGAGGAGGAGAGGGGAGGGGAGGTGGGCCTCCGGCGCTCTCACTGACCGAACGAAACGCAATAATGGCAAGCACTGTTACTTTACGTCGGTTTTCTATGATCAGTCTAATATATATACTCATACGTCATTCGAGAAGGTATTCGAACACATTAACCAATGAACCAAAAGCGCTTCAAACATACACATATAATGAAAATTCTAGATTTCTATTATTCATTTGTATAATCGTCTATATAGTCTTTTTCCTACAAAAGCCTCCATACAGGCCAAGCATTAATAAAAACATTTAATAATGCCAAAATGTGATTTATAAAAGGGTATACATGGAATTAGTTTTTGCTCTTCTATTTGCTCTGCTATGGGGTACGGCTGCTGAGGTAGACACGATTTTTTTATTACAAAAACGGGCAGTTCAGGCAATATATAATATGGGATCTCGCGAATCATTAAAAACGAAATTCCAGGAACTCGGTATCTTAACTCTGCCCTCCCAATACATTCTTGATAATTTAATGTATGTCCGGAAAAACTTTGAAAAACTGAATTTCGTAAAAGACCGGCATAATCTAAATACTAGAAACTGTAATAAACTGGTGGTCCTATGTTTCAGACTTAGCAAAACCAGTAATAGTTTTTTAGGTAATAGTGTTAGGTTCTACAATAAAGTCCCAAAGCATGTTACGGATTTGCTGGACTGTAAATTTAAGCGGGTTTTTGTTTCAAAAGGATATTATAGAGTGGATCAGTATGTGAATGATAGTGATGTCTGGAATTGTCTCCTCTCTATGCATCCACTAAAAGCATTGTATAATGTATTGGAAATATATGTTTAAAAAATGTACCCGATCGAGATTCTTGCCGGTTCTTCTCGATGACTGGGTTGTTTTCCGAACCGGTGGTAGTCTTTAACGTTCATAAGTGCCTTATTAGGGCCTAAACTGAATAAAGTATTTTTGATTTGATTGATTTGATTTGCTCGCGTTAAAATAAATTTGATCTACTCCTCGGACACAGTATTTTTTCTGGATAAACATTACTCTATATTCTTTTCTGTGTCCTTGACAGCATGCATACACAATTTCACGGTAATCGATTGAGTATAATACAATTGGAAGCAACGTGTGGAGCCGCAGGCAAGAACTAGTAAAACATAAATTCTGGAATCAATTTTTATCGAGGCGCTTAATTTTATGGAAACTACTGAATTGTACAACCAAAGGTTTCTTTAAATTTGAATAATAATTTCTGATCACTATATGATTATATAATTCGACCTTAAAATGGGATAATTTAAAATTATAAGTAGTAAAGGCATACATGTATGGTATAAGAGTTTGAATGTGTACATAACAAAGCATTAGTGCTTACGGTTATGTTGCGTGTAAGCCAGCAAGCATTAATTAACAAAGAAGTTATCTCTAGTTAATATTCAAGCAACAAACTATTAAACAATTTAATTTATTTCATTACAGACATTGTGGGACACGAAAATCAAGAAAAAGCAACAAAAAATCAGCTCACCCGTTTTATGAATTATATTTTTAAGACTTGTATATATAATGTTAATATAAAAAGTTGAAAAGTGTTCGACCAAAAATAATTCAGAATAAATATTGTGACACAGGAAGATTTTTATTTCAATAACATCTTGTTTGGTACAAGTACAACTAGATTTGTGTTCACTATATAAATCTGTAAAATAATTTCAGTAATTCTCTAAAAGAATGTAGTAGGGGAAAGGGTTTGCGTCACCGGTAACCTTGACATGATCGTGACGTATTGCGCTTGCTCCAAACTAGTGACGCGTAATATAGCAACCTGTGTAGCCCATCATATGATTGATGAATTAATAAATATAATAAAAATAAATATAAAATCGCACTGATGTTAATAATTTCGATTTACAAATTATAAACTTTTAATAATTCAGGCTATAAATGATTTATATTTTACCAGTTATTCTATTGTTTTGAGCTTTCACTTCTGTGGGCAGAATGACTGTCTCGACTCTTTTTTTACTTTGACTTAGTAATTAACGTATGTAAGTTGTCTAAAATCAAACCATTTCATTTTTCCAATACTATAAACCTAAGTTAGTACCCATAAACGTTAAAAACACTATCACCATTTTTAAAATAACTCGGCAAGAAATCCAATGACATTTTTATATTGTAGAATGAATTAATCTCTTATATTAATTATTTCACTGACTCGTTGAGTGGATGATATTTCCAAAATTGCGGATATAACCTGGACGAGATTAGCTTAATACCGGGATAAAATAAAAGAGGCCAATGATAAGCAGTGACCGATTACAGGCTGAAAAAGATGTAATTATAGAACCTAACGCTACAAAAGAAATAGAGTGACTTGAATGCAGTAACGTTAGTAGTCTAAATTTGCTATCAGAACGTTTTTCGCCTTCTGCAAAACCGAACAAAGATTGGATCTTTCGTCCTCAGTATTATATGACACATGAAGTCAAGGTCAGCAGTTTTGGTGATTGGCTCCAAGTAGTATCTTCTTAGTAATCCTGACATCAGTATTTTAATTTCCAGCATCGCGAATTTTTGCCCTAAAAACAAACTCTCAGTTATTATATATACTTCTGCGTTGTATAATTAAAAATTGTATGCCTGAATGCCTAGTACTTATAAAAATCGTAGTTCTTTTCAAATTTAAAACTTTGCATTAAATGAAGTTATCGTGATAAATAAAAAAATAAAAAAAATTAAAAAAAAATAATTTCATAGAAGGCAAACGAACAAAACGAAGGGGTACTAAGCGGGATGGAACTGATCACAATTTAAACTACATAAAGCGGCGGACCAACATATAACGATTTGTTGCAATATTTATCTACGTCTCTTCCACCTTTTCGGCTTGGTGAGGAGTCTGCCTTGACATTATTCGATGATTTTATAAAGCATGTACATATATAGTCGCTGATATCAAGGCATTTAAGGAACTTTTAAAATACCATGTCTCTCTTACTTGCATCTAAATCATGACATGATTTACCTTTGTGACCTTGTAGTAACGTGATCATGCAACGCGTCAAAGGGATTAGAAGTAACTCGTATCAAATTGCGGTCACCTGTTTCTCCCAATATTGTTATTCTGAATTATGAATTATGCGAAATCAACATTATTGGAAAAAAAGCACCAACTCAACTAGGCGTAACTGAGGCTATTCTTAATAGATTACTATTGTCTATGTTTCAATTGGAATCACTCGTATCCTATGCGTATTGTCAGTCAAGTCTTTTGGACCGAATTTGGGAATGTTAGCACTACTGTTTTCATTATACGATCTATTATTATTTTTATGTACTAAATTACCAAATATAATTAATTAATCAATTGAAAGTAAAACAAGTTTCAGTATAAAATAATCAAATATTTACCTATGCAGTTTCTTGGACCAGCACTAAAAGGTATATAGGCAAAAGGATGCCGTTGATCACAGTTCTCAGGCAGAAATCTCTCCGGGATAAATTTCTCTGGTTCAGGATACAAATCGGCGCGCCGATGTATATCGTAGACATGAACTGCGCATATTGTATCTTTTGGAACTTTGTAACCACCTGGAAGGTACAATAACATATATTCAAGTAATATATTTTCGAATTTTGAAAGGTAATTCGTAATTTAATTTTCATATTTCATAGTGTAAATACTTAAGGCACAACTTGGTAAGGACCATGATTTTATCAATGCACTTTTACTAACTTCAACTCACTCTAAAGTTTTACTGTACCATCTTCTTCTAAAAATCTAATTACATTACATATTGCTTGGATTTTTTAAATATTATCCATTTGTTATTTTTGTTGTATTTATAAGTACAGTTACGAAGCACGTTTTGTCACAAGAAACGTTTTCTAACAAGGAATTCTGATTTAAGGGTTTAAATGCAAATTATATGAAACTAGCTGGCCGGGCGGACGTTGTCCTGCCTTAGTAATAATTATTAAAAAAATCTAAAATTCAACTGCAGCGCCACCTACCGGGTCCAATTGCGAATCTAAACCATTCGTCACTGGGATACACACACAAAATTTCATAAAAATCGGTCCAGCCCTTTAGGAGGAGTTCAGTGACATACACACGTACAGAAGAAATGTATATATAAAGAAGATAACATTCTAAACCAAAGTAAAGATGTTAAACCAAATAAAAAATATACACTAAGTTCTAAAAGATAATTTGAACAAAACAACGCTAGTAATGTGCATTTAAATACTATATTAAATACTACATCTGTTACTTAGTTTCCTTATATTTATATTCAGTAAATAATCCTAAAAACAATGCTAATGCCGAATATATTACGCCTACTTACTTAATATCACTTCTTCTTTAATTTCTCTTGCAATCAACGGTACACTTGGATAAAGCCTCAATGACTCTTTGATGCAGCACTCCAAATATTTCATCTCATTAATATCATCCAATGTCGGACTACGCTTAGAATCACCGAAAATTCGGTCGACCTCTTCGAATATTTTATTCTGTAAATTTTGCAAAGAAACAATCTATATACTTGCAACGTATGTTTCGTTTAATGTAATGCACATAAACTTTGGAAATATTCATTCTATACTTTTCGTATTCATTAAGAAATGGTTGGTTACGGATACGGATATTAAATGAAATTTAAGGTAGCAAAAAGTAACAGTGTAAGAATAAACTATTATTCAAACATAAACATCATTATGATCATGATTTCAGTTGAAATACGTGTTCATTTTCGAACAGCTTTCAAGGTTTATCACGGTGATAGTTTTTGGCATCTATAAAATACAAGTGGCCCTGGCGGACTTTGTCCCGCCCTGATAATAAAAAAAACCTTGACATATTATACACCAAAACCTTCCTCGTGAATCACTCTATCTACTGGTGAAAACTGCATGAAAATCCGTTTAGTCCGGTAGTTTTTCAGTTTATCGCGAACAGACAGACGGAGAGACAGTTGTCCTCTGCCACAACTTTATCTTGTAATATGTAATGATAAAATATAATACACATAATTGAAGTTTGTAACAATTTTTTTCTATCATTGCATTCGCTTTCTATGTATTAGATTAATTGGAATTTGTTAATTCATTTCAGTATGAACAAAAAAGCAGTTTTACTCTTCTGCTAGTTATTATAAGTACGCTAGAGTTCCGAGCTAACTGTTTATGATAAAATGTAATTTTCATGAGAGGCCTCCTTAATACTAGGGTTTTTTAATAATTATCTGTAGACATAAAGTATTAGATTAAGAATAATAATTAAAATGTGTATTGTGAATAGGCTTAATATTATTTGTAATATTCACCAACCTGTATTTCCTTTTCATTAGCTAGTTGCATGATCATAAAGCAAAAAGCGCTCGCTGTTGTGTCATGACCCTAGAAATTAAGTTCTAATTTTAATATACTTACAATTTTTACTACCCACCGTTCAGATTTTACTTTTAGGCAGTATAGGCTTAGATAGTAGCTCTTGAGACATAATCATCATTATAAGTCCTCAATAAATTATTGGATTTAGGCCTCTCTCAAAGTTCATCTAATTCTCGTATCTGTGGCTTTTAACATTCAGTTACATTTTTTTATATCATAGGAGGCGAACGAACAGATGGGTCACCTGATGTTAAATGATCACCGCCGTCCATAGACACTAGCAACACCACGGGATTCGCTAGTGCGATGCCAGCCTGTGTTTGGGGGATAGGGAAGTTGGGCCTCCGGTGTCCTCACAGACTGAACGAAACGCAACAATGCAAGCACTGTTACTTCACGTGGGTGTTTCTTTGGGTCGGGTGGTACTACCTCGGGCGAGCCAACCCATCCATGCTGAACGAGTAATAGCTTCAGCGTGGCTCTACCACTTACAAATTCTGTAGCCTTTCACAGTATCTCCTTAGAGCGACCTACACTATGTTTCTCTTTTTATTTATATAGTAAAACTTTATTATACGCTGTTGAATATACATTCCGTTGAACATTTTAATTAAGTGGTTAATACAAAGAATGGTCTCATTACTAGCAATCTCTTTCAGATACTCTTCATACATATAAAACAATACATCAATTTTGGGGTGTAAGGGGTGTCAAATAACATCTAAGAATTGAGACATCCAAGCCAACCTCACCTGCACGTGGTGCACCCTGCTGAAGAACGAACGAGGCAATGGCGATAGCGGGGTGGTAGGGTTTTACAGCCTGACTGGGTCGCAACCACTTTTGAACTTAGAAATTTAAGTAGAAACAGAAATGTAAATAATAATATAATATTATCTATTCTGCAAATGTTTTGAACTTAGAAATTTAAGTAGAAACAGAAATGTAAATAATAATATAATATTATCTATTCTGCAAATGTTTTGAACTTAGAAATTTAAGTAGAAACAGAAATGTAAATAATAATATAATATTATCTATTCTGCAAATGTTTTGAACTTAGAAATTTAAGTAGAAACAGAAATGTAAATAATAATATAATATTATCTATTCTGCAAATGTTTTGAACTTAGAAATTTAAGTAGAAACAGAAATGTAAATAATAATATAATATTATCTATTCTGCAAATGTTTTGAACTTAGAAATTTAAGTAGAAACAGAAATGTAAATAATAATATAATATTATCTATTCTGCAAATGTTTTGAACTTAGAAATTTAAGTAGAAACAGAAATGTAAATAATAATATAATATTATCTATTCTGCAAATGTTTTGAACTTAGAAATTTAAGTAGAAACAGAAATGTAAATAATAATATAATATTATCTATTCTGCAAATGTTTTGAACTTAGAAATTTAAGTAGAAACAGAAATGTAAATAATAATATAATATTATCTATTCTGCAAATGTTTTGAACTTAGAAATTTAAGTAGAAACAGAAATGTAAATAATAATATAATATTATCTATTCTGCAAATGTTTTGAACTTAGAAATTTGAGTAGAAACAGAAATATAAATAATAATATAATATTATCTATTCTGCAAATGTTTTGAACTTAGAAATTTAAGTAGAAACAGAAATGTAAATAATAATATAATATTATCTATTCTGCAAATGTTTTGAACTTAGAAATTTGAGTAGAAACAGAAATATAAATAATAATATTATCTATACTAACCGTACATAATCTTCAGGGCTACATCTGAAATGAAAGGTAGAAGGTCTGTCTGTGCTTTGTTCGTCTCAATTTCCACTTTCTCTAGGAATTTTTTTGTGGTTTCATTGAAAATATGTATGAAATTTTTTAGCACACTTAGGTGAAAAGCAGACGTCAGCATCTTTCTTCGGTGTTGCCATGTTTTTCCTATTATAAAAAAAAATTAAAAATTCATTCAAATTCACTTAGAAATTCACAAAACGAAGAAATATAGGTTAAGATGTTAACATTTTATTTAAAAAAAAGATATTTGTTTTTTCATATCTATATTATTTGGTTGATCTATTTGAGTATCTTCTTATCTTATATTATGTATAAATAGAATGACGGAAGTTTGTCGTTATGCGCACATTACGAATTTTAAAAGGTGGTAGAGCCACGCTGAATCTATTACTGGTTTCAGCATGAATGGGTCGGCTCGCCCGGCGTAGTACCACCCTCTCACAGAAATACCGACGTGAAGTAACAGTGCTTGCATTGTTGCGTTTGTTCGGTCAATGAGAGCACCGGAGGCCCATACCTCTCTCCCCATTCCCTCCCTCGCCTCCGCACTGCTCTCCCTCATCCCCATTACAGAGGCTGGCAACGCACTTGCGACTCTCCTGGTTTTGCCAGTGTCTATAGAAGGCGGTGATAACATCAGGTGACCAATCTGTTCCTTTGCCTCTTATGATATAAAAAAAAAACACTCAAAAGCTACTGGATAGATTTCGATACATTTTTTCTCGCTTTACTTTATATACACCAACTCATTATCTAGACAATAATTATCACGATTACTTCATTTAACAGAAAGTTATTAAATTTAAAAAAATACACGACTTTATAAGCAGTGGCGTTCAGCTTTGTGTTTTCCGGTAGTAGAAAAGTGGGGTAAGTAGTGTATGCATGGGTAAGAATGAGATTTTTAGATTTTCGTGAAAAACATTGTTGCAAGTAGATACTTAGTACTAATAAAATACATTTCAATCGTTTTTAGAAATGTCTGTCTGTCTGTTTGTTTGTGTGAACAAGCATCACTGTTAAAGAACTGGGTTCACGAATAAAACCCCACTTCGAGGGTAACTTAGACTTTGTTTCATTCTATCAAAAGAGTTGTAATCTATACTACTATTATAAAGCTGAAGGGTTTGTTTGTTTGGTTGAACGCGATAATCTCAATTCTTTCAGTGCTAGATAGCTCATTTATCGAGGAAGGCTATAGGCTTATATATCATCACGCTAAGACCAATAGGAGCGGAGCAACAATGTTCCAAATCGTTTTTTTTTCCTTGTAAAAACTTCCGCTATGTATTACCATTAGTCCAAGGTTTCTATTCCACGCGGACGAAGTCGCGGGAACAAGTTAGTCCATACTAATATTACAAAGAGTCAAAGTTTGTTCGCTTGAACGCGCTAATTTCAGGAACTAATGGTCCGATTTTAAAAAATCATTCAATGTTACATAGCTCATTTATTGTGGAAGTCGATAGTCACTATTCCACGCAGACGAAGTCGCGGGCAGAAGTTAGTTGTACGTAAAGAAATTTTCTAAGTATAATATATTTATTTTTTCCATATTTTTATGTTTTTTCTTCTATACATAAAATATACTTTTAAGTTAATAAAAAGCGAAGACGAAGACGCGGGTATCAGCTAGTTGTTGAATAAAAATGTATGCCTTTATTGATTCTTACCATTGCTGATAAGAAGTCCATCGCCGAGCCACGGTTTCAGGAACATATACGGTATCGTTTTTGTATTATATCGCGTTGAAGACAAGATAATCTGAAATCATATTGTCATTTTTACAGACCTTAAAACAGGATAGCATTGAAGAGTATTTATGTATTCCAATAAGAAATCTATACACAGTGAAGTATATGAAAGTTAAAAGAATATGTACCTCTATCTGATGCGAATATCTATAGGAACAGAAATACAAATAGGACAAACTACAAAAGTAAATTACTTCGAACAGATATCGTTTTCTGAGTAAACTGAAGAATCCGTTACTTTTGTATCGCAAGCGGTGTCTGTGTCGACAATGCGTTTTTGTTTTCGAACTAAACTCGATGAACATTGCAATTAATCTAGCCACATCCATTATATGTATATAAACAGAGTTTTCAATTATGTTTAAAATAATATAAATAGATCAGATAATCAAAAGGTGTAATGTAAGTGGTAAAACCACGCTGAAGCTATTACTGGCTTCATCATGAATGGGTCGGCTCGCCCGGGGTAGTACCACCCTCTCACAGAAAACCGACGTGAAGTAACAATGCTGGCATTGCTGCGTTTCGTTCGGTCAATGAGAGCACCGGAGGCCCACCTGTCTTCCCCTTCCTCCTCTCCCCTTCCGCTTCGCTTCCTCCCCCTCTAACACAGGCTGGCAACGTACTTGCGACTCCTCTGGTGTTGCAAGTGTCTATGGACGGTGGTGGTCACTTAACATCGGGTGACCCACCTGTCCGTTTGCCTCCTATGATATAAAAAAAAAAAAAAAACAAAAAATAGGTACTTTCAGAATTTTATTCATTCGTATAGCGGCTTTTTTATTCATAATCTATTGTTCTTTAACCATAGATAACCTATATTGCAACTACTCTGCGTAATTGCATTGCGCACAAGTAAAATGGTTTAGATATTACGAAAACTTTTTAATAAGTTTATTTTATATCTTTATTTTTGTAGGTGGTAGAGCCACGCTGAAGATATTATTGGTTTCAGCATGAATGGGTCGGCTCGCCCGGGGTAGAACCACCCATTTACAGAAAACCGACGTGAAGTAACAGTGCTTGCATTGTTGCGTTTCGTTCGGTCAGTGAGAGCGCCGGTTATCCACCTACCCTCTACTTCTCTGCTCTCCCCATGCATCCTCTTCCCCACTCCCCCTACCTAAACCGGCTGGCAACGCACTTACCCCTCCTCTGGTGTCGCAAGTCTCTGTGGACGGTGGTGATCACTTAACATCAGGTGACCCATCTGTTCAATTGCCTCTTATGAAAAAAAAAATTATATGTTTTATCATATCGGTCAAATGCCACAATCTCATCTGATGTTAAATGATCATGTGGTTTGAAATGATAAATACGCAAAATCTAGAGTGGATTGGCTCTCAAGTGCGGTTGTCAGAATACAGCGACAGGTGCTTGGCGACAGATTTTCGACTTGAGAGTAGTAGCTAGTCAAACGGGCTGTGGCTTCATCGTGAGGTTTCACTTCATCGAAAGATCCGCCTCAGTTGTAAGGATTTAAACCAAAAACATCACCAATATCACCTAATGTATTGAAAAAAGGTATTTCTGTGCCATTATCGCAATTATTTTTGAGGTTAGATTTTAGCGCGGCAAGAAACCGAAGCTTCGTCACGCAGATATGGGACTAGCATAATACAAAACCACTTAATAATCGAATATTTAACAATGAGAAATAGTAGCTGAAATAAAAGTAGAATCAAAAATAAAAATCAAAACAGTCTTTATTCAATTTAGGCCCTGAGAAGGCACTTATGAACCGGCAAGAAACCGGATCTGGTTTATCTTCATAATACATAACATGATTTTGAATTATTACAACATAATAGACATTTACATTCGTTTTTGGTGAATGCATAGAGAGAGGCGTCACTTCCAGACGTCACCATCGTTCGCATAATTATCCAGTCTGTAATAGCCTTTATGTATTAAGACCCGCTTGACATAACACTTGAACTTACTATCTGGCAAATCGGTAATGTGTTTTGGAACTTTGTTATAAAATCTACTATTACCTAAAAAAACTGTTACTGGTTTTAGTGAGCCTGAAACATGGAGTGTCAAGTTTGTTACTTTCTAGTATTTACAGCATGTAGGTCTTTTACTAAATCCAGATTATATAAGATTTAGCGGACATACATCAAATTCTATAACAGATAAAAAACTAGTTGGTATTTTTTTCTATAATTTAACTGGTACACACAATGATATTAGAACTATACAATCTCTTTGTTATATATTACTATTTGTTTTGATATAATTTTATATGTTAAATGTGACCATGAAGTATAATTTCCTTGAATATTGCGAGTATACAACCAGTGTTCCGGTATAATATAATTGTGTACACAGCTGATGGCCGACTTTATAAACATGTAGAAATTAACATAATATATATATTACCTCTACATCATCCGGTTCATATATATTGACATTATAGTAATGGAATGCGTAAAGACAAACGAAATGACCATGTTTCTCGTGCAATTGTCGGAAAAATTTGAACAAAATATCTGAGGAAAAAAAAAACATAATTCATTCATTAAGTGGATATAATTCTTTTAATCAACAATAAAATATGAATTGGTATACATTTGTTAACGCTTTGCCCGCGTTAATGTCGTAAAAGATACTTTATTATCTCTTGGACTATTTTATTAGATGAAATGCATTCTATATATCCTATTAGTTATCTTGGACTTTAAGTCTATAAGAAATCAAGTATCTTATATATTAATACATGAAGCCAAAACTCTGTACCCCTTTTTAAGCGAATTGCGCGAACGTATGAACTTGTAATTTAGCATAATTAAAGTTTATATGGAGGAGAAGTGCAAAAAGTTATTTTATTTATATAAAACGCATTATAAGCATATTAAATTAATTAAAATATACATTACTCACACTACTGCTTGAATTTTACACAACATATACACACATAAATGAAAAAGACGTTTTGCATCCTTCATTTTACTCTTACGTTCCGATTACCTCTTCAATATTGTTAACATGACTGACGCTGCTTACCTTATATACCCTTTGAAATCAACTGGTCAAATTGTAGGTTGATTTTATAATAATATAATATGTAAATTTATAATATACATTAATAATTAATTGATAAATAATTTATCTTTAACAAATTTATGGAACCTCTGAAATAATTATTATTCTCTTTGGTCTTATTGAATGTCAAAATTTTTAGGTGACAAGACTGCTTTCACTTCATGTCACTTTGCTTCATGTTGTCATAAGAGTAAAGCAATATTACCAAAAAGTAATCCATGATTTAGAACTCCGCGGTTACAATGATGCAGTTCAACCTGATGACGCAATTATATTTAGTATAATTGATGATGAATTTTAAACAAAATTGAAATCATTTTTAAAAGTTGATGGTAGTATTAAAAAAAATTGGTTTGGGATTCATCTTTTGATTCTATTGCGTATCCATTACTTTTCCAAACGATGATACAAGACATATCACTATTCCTCATAATTTATAGACTACATATAATTAATATACTACTAGAGGGCCCGGCGGACGTTATCCTTTTTTTATACGTGGGGAAATCCCTTATGGATACACCATTCTCTCGGGGGAGAGGGTGGGTTATGTCCGACTCGCACGGACTAAAACCCCACGGTGTACGTCTGCCGCTATAGTTGGGGTGGCACGAGATCTCTATAGACTTCATCGTGCCGCCCCAGCGGTTGGCCCAGCAGCGAAAGCGCCGCCGCCGGGCCCCGTCTTGTTAGGAGACAGCCGGGTACACAATGCATTGGCATGCAATCAGGCATGCAATGGCAATCAAACTGCCGCCTCCTCCTGCCTGTCCTCCGTTGGCGGAGAGGGTCACTTTGATGATCTTGCTCACGGACCCTCTCCGCCGCCTCCTTCTGCGCGACGACTTCCTCGCAGAAGGCGGCCATTGTGTTCCACACTTCCTCACTGCCGAGTATGGCCGCAACCACGCTCGGCAATGACAGATCTTGCCCTACCGCCGCAGTCAGAGTGCGACGTTGCTCCTCCCACACAGCACACTCAGACAGAGTGTGTTGCGCGGTGTCCGGGTCAACGCCACACTGATGGCATACAGCGGTCGGCTCCCTGCGTGCTATCCGGTACAGGTACCAACCGAAGCAACCATGCTCGGTGAGGACCTACACCCGGCGGACGTTAACCTGCCTTGAGTTTTACTGCTTTAATTTAGATCTTTTTAATACTCCAATTAATGCAGCAAAACAGGCGCTCATCAAAACATTCTTTGATCAGGTTGCGTAATATGCTACTTTCCACTGTTCTTTATTTTTAATCAGAACTTTAACATATTTTTTTTTGTAATCATATCATTATCTATTAGTGAATATCTTTAATTAGCTTTAAATTGACTATTGTATTTTGAATTATGTATGAAAAGCTGCTGATATTCCTTCGAATAAATAAATAATAAAGAAAATCTTACCAAACGGGGTGAGTATTACTGCAGATGTGTACTGTGAAGAACTGAACACAATGATGGAAAAGCTGGCACATCTCCAACCAGCATTGGTCAATCGCTCGTCTCCGCTGCTCCTGTACGACAACGCGCGATCTCATACTGTACAGCAGACGGTCTTCAAGTTGCAAGAACTGGGGTTGGAAGTTCTCCGTCATC
>MU160885.1:10138-40423 GCA_015888305.1 Antheraea pernyi | reverse complement strand
GGTGTGGTTCATCACAGCTTCTTACCAAACGGGGTGAGCATTACTGCAGATGTGTACTGTGAAGAACTGAACACAATGATCGAGAAGCTGGCACATCTCTAACCAGCATTTGGTCGATCGCTCGTCTCCGCTGCTCCTGCACGACAACGCGCGACCTCACACTGCACAGCAGACGGTATCCAAGTTGCAAGATCTGGGGTTGGCAGTTCTCCGTCATCCGCCCTACTCACCAGACCTTGCGCCTACAGACTACTACTTTTTCCAAAATTTGGATAACTCCTTGGCGGGAAAAAAATTCAATACCCGAGAGGCAGTACAAAATGCCTTTGAAGAATTTGTTGCCTCCCGTCCAGCTGATTTCTTTAAGAAGGTCATCAATAAACTGCCACTGCGTTGGCAAAGATGCATTGATTGCATGGGTGATTACTTCGATTAATATAAATAAAAAATACATGAAAAAAAATCGTTTAAATTTTTTCATACAAAACGGCAATTTCATAGGTAAAGGCCTAATATCATGTGGATAGAGTATCTACAGCTTTTTTATTGACGGATGTCAAAATGTCTTTTTTATTTTCATGTGTGTACATGTTGTGTAAAATTGAAATTTTAGAATTCTCATATGATGTATTTATTTTTAACTTAATCGCCATCTCTTATAACGCCAAAGAAGTTTCATCAATCGGCAAAAAAAAAACAAAAAACCATATAGTTTCAACACATGTATATATATAAATACAAGTTTTCTGACAAAAAAAATGCAATTTTAAAAATCAGTGATCCAATTAAAAATATCTTTATATTAAATTATCCGCTGTTCCTAACTATATATAAAAATAAATCCTAATGGGAATCGAACTTCACACATATTTGTAGTTGAATGTAGATGAAGGACTAAGAGTAACTAAACTCACCCATAGGAAAAGCCATGAGGTAGGCATGCCCAAATACTGGGAGGCAGGCGGGCGCTGGCATTTTAGCAATCAATCTCCCTGTATATCCATATCGTAAATGTAAACATATAATAATTAATAATATAAATATCAATATAAAGCTAAAGAAAAACATATTTTTGATATTTTTCTAGACACTTATACCTATATTTTTATACAAAATTCAAGTAATAAAAGTACGACTGTCTCGTTCTGAATCTAACAGATGTTTGAAATGAAGTTCCGACATAGAGACTGAACAGTTTCGATATGAATATTATTCTCATTCAAATATAACATCCATATTTGATTGCAAATATTAGTATATACCTACTTACGTGTACCTGTGTAATTATATATGTTATAGTATTTTAGGACAGTATTTAGTTACAGTGTGTTATAGTATTTGAAAAAAAGTGATCTTTTCCTTTCCGCTGTTTGTTTATATATATGCATATATGTACTTTAGTTTTATATATATCTATAGATTGCATAAATACAGAACAGATGACAAAACGACTAGGTTATTTGATTGAAGAAGGCGTGAAGAAGGGATCAGGTCGTTAATTTAATCTTTTTTTTTGAAGTGATAACGTCTTTAGCCGTGTTGATGCGATTTCCAAAATTATATTTGGTAGAAGAAAAAAATATGGGTTTGCGTTACCGATGACCTCGACATGTTCGTTAGCATAGCGCTTCCGCCAGACTAGCGACGCGTACTATAGCGGCCTGCGTACATGTAATATTGATATTTTGTATTGAGCTTTTGCAGCACATCATATGTTTGATTAATTAATAAATTATATATAATTATTGCTCGGAGTGCCAATAGACAAGAAACCCAGACTAATATTAATTGAAATTTACAAATTGTTAAATTTAAATAACTTCGACTATACCTAATTGATTTAAAATTTCAATAAAGGACACAGTTATTTCATTGTTTTGAGTCTTCACTTCCGGCGTATTCCGTATGTGTCGATTTTTTTTAGAATATTTTTTTTTATTATAAATTTATACTACTTAGTATGTCATATCACATTAATCGAATAAAATAAAAATTTGATTAAGGACGCCCTCTCAAAATAGAGCCATTTTCATTGTTTTTCGGTAAGAATTACAAAACTATTGAACTTTGGTAATTATAATGACTAGCTGCAGATACATTGAACCTTTAACAATGAAGTACAAATGATTGTTTTTTTTAAATTAATAGGTTTCCATTACAAAAAAATTAATTCTCCGTTGTCTCCTTGTGCACCTTGTGTAAATTTACGTTTTTCTCAATAAAGAATAACCTGCTTATGCTACATATAGTCAAGTTTAAATGACATAAAATAAAATCCAAGTTATCTATCTATACTACATCTGAGCATTCTCGATTTCTCGATTTTATGTCAGTTACGTAGATCTTAACACCTATGAAATAAGGTCCAATTTATTTCAATATTTAGATTCGATGTAAACAAAAGTATGGAAGAATGATTCGGTCGCACCAGATCGCGTTCAGGCGCCGTAGCGAGTGGATGCATACGTGGCCTTGCACTCGATTAGAAAAAATACATCGCTGTAGAAATACGTATACACTTCACAAGACGTTTTGATCATTTTGAAAAACTGACCAATTTTTTATAGTGGTTTATATTTCTAGAGACACTATAATTAGGTTGAAACGAAAATTCTAAGTTTGGTTTTTATTACTTTAGTTTTTTTTTACGTTTTGCCTGTAGATGGATTTAAGGTACTGTTATGGAACTTCTTGACGGGTAGATATATAGACATATGTCGTTTTTGGAATCCTTTTGTAAGTAGTGACGAGAGATTACCACAAACCTTAACAAATTAAGCTGATGGTGGTCTTCAGAAGTTGTTATCGAACTCCTTAACGGGTAGAAATAGATATGTCGTCCTTGTAGTCGTTTTGTTAATAGTGTCGAGAGCTGACCACAGGACTGAACAAAATGATCTAATGAGGACCCACTTCAAAAACTATTATGGAACTCCTAGATGGGTAGAGACAGATATGTCTTATTTGTACTCCTTTCGTTAAGTAATAACAAAATTACCTCATAATGTACTCTCAGAAACGGCTGGGGAGCTCCTTCATGGGTAGAAATAGATATGTCGTATTCGCATTCTTTTTATTATGTTTTATTATCTATTCAGAATATATACAATAATCTAATAAACACGCTGCAGCATTTACAAAAAAAAATTTAAAAGAATCGACGATAAGGATTATTGTTTATCAGAACATGGTCTCTCAATTCTTGTTTATGATGAAACGAATTATTTGGTGAAAAGTGTATCAAAGCTAGAGATGCAAAGTTTGTCGGTGGAATTAGGGTTCGTTTTTCACAAAGACCATTATATGGTCCCCGTTATGCTACAGCTATTACAACTTACAATTCGGATGTTTTCTAGTATGTTGTTCCCAGAATTATTTTTGATTTAGAAGCAAACGCTAATTTAAAAATTCTCCTATCTAAATCTCTGAGCGCATACTCAATGTTTGTAGATAATATCTATATGTACTAAAATTCAGTTATCACGATATAGTTGCTCACCTAGCCCATGAGGAATTAAACATTATTCAGACACTATGACACTTTTCAGCGTAAACTCTATATTTATAGCTAATCAATACTATACAAAAAATGTGTTATTATGACAAAGATATGTATCTAGCTCCTGAGAAATGAATCTTTCATCCGATACTGTAAGACAAAACATCTGAATTTTTGATTTAGAAGCAAACGCTAATTCGAAAATTCTCTTATCTAAATCTCTGAGCGCATACTCAATGTTTGTAGCTAATATCTGTATGTACTAAAATTCAGTTATCACGATATAGTTGCTCATCTAGCCCATGAGGAATTAAACATTATTCAGACACTATGACACTTTTCAGCGTAGACTCTATATTTATTACTAAATACTATACAAAAAATGTATTATCATGACAAAGATATGCATCTAGCTCATGAGAAATGAATCTTTCATCCGATACTGTAAGACAAAACATCTGAACCCAAAGCTGATGTTTGTAGCTACTATAAATACTAAAGTTCAGTTATCAGTTCAGTTTGCAAAGTTGTTGTTTCTAGCGATTATCAGTACTAAAATTCTGTTATCATGATACAGCTACTCACTTGGTCTATGAGAAATGATACTCTCATCTGATACGACAAGAATCAACTTCAGAGCGCAAACTGTTTCGAGCTATTATCAATATTAAAATTCTTTTATTACGAAATAGCTCTCATCTGATCCTTAAGATATGAAACATTTAACTTTTTTTTTATACTAGCACGGCAGAATGACTTCACTGTGCCTGATGGTAAGCACAACACACTCCAAAAACAACGGCGACCACCGAGTGACACACTATCCATCGCCGGTCGCCGCTGTAATGCCGGCCTGCGAATAACTGGATATGCACAGGCTGATCCCGAAACGCGATTCGCTGAAGTGAATCACTATGACGGGCTTTTTCGCCATGTACATGATGGTGGCAAACCCATTCAGGCTGTAAAACCCTACCACCCCGCTTTCGCCATTGCCTCGTTCGTTATTCAGTAGGGCGCACCACGTACAGGTGAAGTTGGCTTGGGTGTCTCAAGTCTTATGATGTTATTTGACACCCCGTAAACCCCAAGGTGTGTGTGTTGCACGAGCTCTTACCAACAGTTAGTTCGTTTTAAGACATCCTTGTAACGCAATACCTGACCTCCAGGAGTCTGTTTTCCTTCCTTTAGTTGTGAGTAGAATCACGTCGGTTTTCTATGAGAGGGTGGTACTACCCCGGGCGAGCCGACCCATTCATGCTGAAACCAATAATAGTTTCAGCGTGGCTCTACCACCATCAAAAATTTTTATTACGTAATAGCTCTCATGTGATTCTTAAGATATGAAACATTTAACTTTTTTTATTTCTTTTTTTTTATACTAGCACGGCGAAATGACTTCACTGTGCCTAATGCTAAACACAGTACAGTCCAAAAACAACGGCGACCACCGAGTGACAGACTGTCCATCGCCGGTCGCCGCTGTAATGCCGGCCTGCGAATAACTGGATATGCACAGGCTGATCCCGAAACTTGATTCGCTGAAGTAAATCACTATGACGGGCTTTTTCGCCATATACATGATGGTGGCAAACCCATTCAGGCTGTAAAACCCTACCACCCCGCTTTCGCCATTGCCTCGTTCGTTATTCAGTAGGGCGCACCACGTACAGGTGAGGTTGGCTTGGGTGTCTCAAGTCTTATGATGTTATTTGACACCTCTTACACCCCAAGGTGTGTGTGTTGCGCGAGTTCTTACCAACAGTTAGTTCGTTTTAAGAAATCTTCGTAACGCAATACCTGACCTCCAGGAGTCTGTTTTCCTTCCTTTAGTTGTGAGTAGAAGACACCTTTCGTCCCCACCACGCACATCCGACATATATCTATGGAAGGATATCTCACAGTAACTACTTTTATGTGTCACATATTATTAAAGAATTAACAGCGTACTTGAGAAGATATTTTAACCGATATATAATTATTCCTTACTAGAGCTCCCGACGGACGTTATCCCGTCCTGATAATTAAAAAAACCTTGACAAATTATATACTTAAACCTTCCTCATTAATTACTTTATTTACTGGTGAAAATAGCATGAAAATCCCTTTGGTAGTTTTTGAGTTTATTGCGAAAAGTCAGACGTGGCAGAGGACTTTGTTTTACAACATGTAGCGATTCGATTAAATATATTAGCTATGTTGGGCATTTACTGTAGACTAGAATTGCTGTTCAGGGTATATAACTTCAATGAATAATTTAATAAAGAACACAGTGAACTAATATGTCTTATACATCTTTTTCGGCTTTGATGAATTTTCAATGTTAGAACGCCAAAAATACATTGGATAGATTTCTTTTTTTTATAGCAACCAACCAAAATTATTACTTCTATTATCGAGTATCGCCACACCGCTTGCCCCACTTAACACATTGCTAAACGCGTATTAATTATAAAAATCATTATATATACACGTTATGAGATATACTACAAAACATCCGGTTTTCTGAATGAGACGAAAATGCATATGCTTACCTCGTTTTCTCTCGTACTTAATTCACACCGTCATTGGCCAATATATTTTAATAGTGTGAACCGATTGTACTGAAACGAAGACTAAATATTACTCGAGTATATATATATATATTTTATATCATAGGTGACAAACGAACATGTGGGTTACCTGATGTTAAGTAGACACTAACAACACCACAGGAGTCGCAAGTGCATTACCATCCTTTGGGGGGAAGGGTTAGAGGAGGGAGAGGGAGAGGAGAGGGGAGGGGAGGTGGGCCTCCGGCGCTCTCACTAACCGAACGAAACGCATCAATGTCGAATTTAGTATCCAGGTAAATGGCCTTTTTTTATATCATAGGAGGTACACGAACAGGTGGGTCACCTGATGTAAGTGATCACCACCGTCCATAGACACTTGCAACACCAGGGGAGTCGCAAGTGCGTTGCCAGCCTGTCTTGGGAGGAGGAAGAGAAAGGGAAGGAGAAAGTGGAAGGGGAGGGGGGGGGGGGGGTCTCCGGCGCTCTCACTGACCGAACGAAACGCATCAATGCAAGCACTGTTACTTCACGTCGGTTTTCTACGACGGGGTGGTACTACCCCGGACGAGCCGACCCATTCATGCTGAAATCAGTAATAGCTTCAGCGTGGCTCTACCACCTTTAAAAATATGTATATGCTCTATGATATCTTAGTGAGGTTTTATCATAAATTTACTACTTTAATAGTGATGCGTGTACAAACAAACAGACCGACAAACATTTCTAATAACGATTGAAATGTATTCCATTACCCGTTCCTAAACACATGCAATAATTTTTTACAAAAATCTGAAAAGCACAGACACGTTAGACATTACATTCTTTTTATACATATAGATATAGATAGTAGCTTTTGACGGTAGTTTCACCCGCGTTAATGTAGATCGGATGTATGCCTCGAGACAGGTACAATTTTTCCTAATGTCATTCTTGGTATTTGTGAAAATGTGTATCTAAAATATCAAGATGCCGATTGAGTAGTTAAAGCGTGAACGTGTAACAAACAAACCCACTTTCCCATTTATAATATTAGTAAGGACTAGAAAGGATAACTACATAAAGAGATTCTATTCAAGCGCATATTTTTTTATTCAATTAATAATAAATATCATCTATTACAGAATCTTACATATATTGAATCTTTCGCTCGCAGAACAATGTCACTGATGAAAATGATATCTTCAGGTTTTGTGATAGGTTCCAGACGATACCTCCGGAGTACACCAGACATGATTGTCTTTATTTCCAAAAGAGCAAATTTTTGTCCTATAAGGAAATTTTGATCATAAACACAAAAAAATCATCTATATTCAAATAGAATTATTTATAAAACCTAACATTTTATACGGAACAGTTAAAAGAAGAAAATCTTAAAATTGATCCAATAGGACCTCTATAATTCGAACTTCAAAGGAGACGTCAAAAAATTCGACTTATAGTCTTAAAGTTTTTTTAAATTTCCCATACAATCCCACATATCATCTTTTTACTCTTATCCCGCTTATGTAAGGTTGGCGCTATAGTTTTTGCTCGTTCACTCTCCCCTGACAGATGTCATCTCAGTATTCACACCTTTTATACACGTTTTTTTTTACCCAGTCTATCTATACCTTTTCGATCTGCCACTACTTCTATAGCCTTCCACCTAAAACTTTTCTACTTACATTACTTTCATCTCTCCTCATGATGTGCCCATACTATGCTAACCTATTACTCCCATTACCTATTGTCCACATAATTACAGAGTGCCCAGTGCATTGCAATGATCGGCAGGATATAGAGATAAAAACCGGAATTAAAATAGAAGCTGCAAAACTAAGTCAAATTATTTGTGAAAAAGAAACTAGAGATGATTTTATAGAGTACTGTATCAAAACAATAAGAAAAGTAAATGTAAGAAATAAATAAATTGCTACGTTCCTTACACATGTTGCCATTTCATTCCAACATTCATTAACAGTTTTCGCTTCCATATTTTCCATTTCTATTGTAGCGAGCATATAACTAGCCTACTATCCTAAGGAATAGGATAGTAGGCTAAGCCGTTCAAACGCTCCACGAGCAATTAGAAAACAATAGGATAAAACACGCCCTTTGGAAATGGCCACACACGATGGCCAATCGCCGTGCTCAACGCGCCAGCGTCATAATCCGTCGACAGACATAATTATTATTAATAATTATATGTTATTTAAGCTAATGCACTTGTACCGCACACTCCTTTGAGAAATAAATCGTCGTCCGCAAAAGTTGTGTTATTGCTTCCATACCCTCGACTTCAAATAAATAAAAATTAGTGGTTAGAGGTTTGAACATCGCATATCTAACCACTAAAACACAAATGACAAAAAGTATAAAAATATATTAAATGTAAACCTAAAATATAACTGACTGTAAAAAACAAAATTGGAAAAAAATGTCTAAAAAATGTCCTTGACAAAAATTAGTCAGGGGAATGCGCATTAGTAAAAAAAAAACCTATTACTGAACGTCACGGGTACTGGTGCTATTTTCAAACTTCCTATGATATACACATAAATAATAAGTAAAACAAGTTAGTACGTAAAGGCTAAATAATATTAAGAAATAAGTTTTCAAAAAACATTCAAGTTTTTCAAAGACTACATCAATGTAACTGATAACTTCGCTGAAGAGAAGAATATTCTGAACAAAGTAATCTTAAAAGAAGAGGAAAATAGTCTTCTATTTCAAATCTCATTCAATGAGATATAAAAATTTGCGAACAGAGATATCTTTAGATAAGAAAATATTCAAAATTAAGGTTATTATAATTATTAATAATAATAAAACGACTTACATTTTCAGGAGAGGAATAGATAGAAAATAATAATTAATGTGCAGTGACCGTTTTGCCCTAAAAACATTTTTTTAATATATATATATGTATATCATAGGAGGCAAACGAACCCCGTGGTCACCTGAAGTTAAGTGATCACCACTGTCCATAGACACTTGCACACCAGGAGAGTCGCAAGTGCGTTGCCAACCTGTGTTTGGGGGAGGTGGGTACCGACCGAACGAAACGCAACAATGCAAGCACTGTTCCTTCAAATGGCTGTTTCTGTGGTTGGGTGGTAATACTCCGGGCGAGCCGACCCATTCATACTGAAACCAGCGTGCCTCTACCACCTAGGAAATACAAGTTATTTCTGCAAACCAATTCATAATGATATTTTATATTTTAAAGCCGACACAACCTGGTTTATGGTTTATGCAGGTCGTATTTCGGTATCAGCAGGATATACTGGATATATCCAGTACCTACGTGGAGTAGAAGGATGTCTGTACTAGACATTCAACACTATCATATTTCGATTGCACTATTCTAGACTTACATGGTTCTATAACTTTTAAATGGTGGTAGAGCCACGCTGAAACTATTACTGGTTTCAGCGTGAATGGGTCGGCTCGCCCGGGGGAGTACCACCCTCTCATAGAAAACCAACGTGAAGTAACGGTGCTTGCATTGTTGCGTTTCGTTCGGTCAGTGAGAGCGCTGGAGGCCCACCTCCCCTCCCCTCTCCTCTCTCCTCTCCCTCCCTTAACCCTTCCCCAAAGGGGACCACGCACTTGCGACTCCTCTGGTGTTGTTAGTGTCCATGGACGGTGGTGATCACTTAACATCAGGTGACCCACCTTTCGTTTGCCAGCAATGACATAAAAAAAACTTTTTACATAGTTCTTCGTTGAGAATAATTTGTTTTTCTATTATTATTTACTCTGCACATTACTTAATTTGAAGAAAATATAAGCTTACCTATACAATTCCTAGGTCCAGCACTGAAAGGTATATAAGCGTAAGGATTGTGTTTGCTGAAGTTCTCAAGGAGGAATCTTTCAGGTATGAATCTCTCCGGTTCAGGATACGTCTTCTCACACCGATGAATATCGAACACGTGTATATTACAGAATACACCTGGAGGTACTGTATAACCACCTATACATAGATGGCATGTATATAGTAACATTATTAGTATCAATTAATTTTTTTAATAATTTATGAATTGCAAAATAACCTGTACCAAATAGGCAAAGAATGACTCATCGACCGTGGCAATAAAAAATAATGGAGTTCTAAAAATGGATCGTCTTTAACTTCGTTGAATCATTTGAATAATGACGTCAGCCTTCTAGAGCATTATAGACTCCTTTATTGAAAGTTATATGAGCGAGTCACGATGCGTCCCCGAGGATCTCTATTCACGACATTGGAGTGATTACGAAGAGGAATAAAAGAAATAAATCTTCAGGTGAACTGAGACTTCAACATTACAAGGTGCTCGGCTAATTGTAATTTAATTGTGTGATAGTCTGTTTCTTATGAGTATAAAAAATATTTATTTAGTTACGTTAAGTTAACGTTATTCGATTAACTGCGTCCATAATAGTATAAAGCTTCCAGTTTATTGCAATTTTTATTTGGCAAAATTATATTAGTATACCGGAGATATACTTTCCTAAGTGTATTATAAATGCTAACATATTTGATTAATTATTATTGCCTCATGTCAGCCTAGAACAATTTACGTTTATACATTAAAGTGACCAATAACATAGGTAATAAATAACATTTATTTATGAGCAGTCTTAATGATGGTAGTGGACGGTGGTGATCACTTACATCAGGTGACCCACCTGTTCCTGCGCCTCCTATGATATAAAAAAAAGTCCATTTACCTGGATACTAAATTCGACATATATGCATATTTTAAATAGAAGAGATGAAACTCAACTCAGAATTACATCGTCCTTGATATAACGAGAGATGAACGGTACACTTGGGTACAATCTCAAGGATTCCTTGATGCAAAGCTCCAAATATTTCATTCTGCTGTAGTCCTCCATTGTTGGACTTCGCTGTGAGTCGCCGAAAATAAGCTGCAACTCTTTGTATATTTTGTTCTGAAATTATTTAATTATCTTTAATAATGAAATAGTATTTATTATGTACAATGTTTTGTAAATTTGTCATATTTATCTGTCTACTCTATTTGATTTATCTAAATTTGATACAAGTTTTGAAACAAACCTGCGCTTCAGGTTCATTGGCGATTCTCATCATCATGAAACACAACGCCATTGCCGAGGTATCATGACCCTGGAATGAAAATTATATATAAATTAAGAGCTGAATAAGTTTGTTTCTTGGACATAAAACACAACTTCTACTAGTATCCGGCATAAAAGGGAATGTTTGTCTGTCTGTTATATATATTATTACATATTTGGGGAAACACTGAACTAAGTTACATAATTTATTTTTAAATTGCTCTGGTCAATTATTGACTTCTCTCACTATCCTAGGAAGATAGAATTGATAGTAGGTGGTAGAGCTACGTTGAAGCTATTAATGGTTTCAGCACGACATGAATGGGTCGGCTCGCCCGGGGTAGTACCACCCTCTCATAGAAAACCGACGTGAAGTAACAGTGCTTGCATTGTTGCGTTTCGTTCGGTCAGTGAGAGCGCCGGAGACCCACCTCTCCCCCACTCCCCTTCCACTTTCTCCTTCCCTTTCCCTTCCTCCTCCCAAGACAGGCTGGCAAAGCACTTGCGACTCCCCTGGTGTTGCAAGTGTCTATGGACGGTGGTGATCACTTACATCAGGTGACCCACCTGTTCGTGTGCCTATTATGATATAAAAAAAAAGTCCATTTACCTGAATACTAAATTCGACATATATGCATATTTTAAATAGAAGAGATGAAACTCAACTCAGAATTACATCGTCCTTGATATAACGAGAGATGAACGGTACACTTGGGTACAATCTCAAGGATTCCTTGATGCAAAGCTCCAAATATTTCATTCTGCTGTAGTCCTCCATTGTTGGACTTCGCTGTGAGTCGCCGAAAATAAGCTGCAACTCTTTGTATATTTTGTTCTGAAATTATTTAATTATCTTTAATAATGAAATAGTATTTATTATGTACAATGTTTTGTAAATTTGTCATATTTATCTGACTACTCTATTTGATTTATCTAAATTTGATACAAGTTTTGAAACAAACCTGCGCTTCAGGTTCATTGGCGATTCTCATCATCATGAAACACAACGCCATTGCCGAGGTATCATGACCCTGGAATGAAAATTATATATAAATTAAGAGCTGAATAAGTTTGTTTCTTGGACATAAAACACAACTTCTACTAGTATCCGACATAAAAGGGAATGTTTGTCTGTCTGTTATATATATTATTACATATTTGGGGAAACACTGAACTAAGTTACATAATTTATTTTTAAATTGCTCTGGTCAATTATTGACTTCTCTCACTATCCTAGGAAGATAGAATTGATAGTAGGTGGTAGAGCTACGTTGAAGCTATTAATGGTTTCAGCACGAATGGGCCGGCTCACCCAGGATAATACCACCCTCGCACAGAAAACCGACGTGAAGTAGCAGTGCTTGCATTGTTGCGTTTCGTTCGGTCAGCGAGAGAGCCGGAGACCCACCTCCCCTCTCCTTCCTCCTTCGCTTACACCCCCTCTCCCCCAAGACAGGTTGGCAACGCATTTGTGACTTCCCTGGTGTTGAAAGTGTCTATGGACGATGGTTATCACTTAGCATCAGATGCCCCAAATGTCCGTTTGTCTCCTATGATATCAAAAAAAATGCTCTGCGAAGATATTTATTGCCTCATTTAATTCGATACACTTGTTCGAAAAGTCTTTTATTACTCTACTGACAGTAGTTATTTCAAGATGTTCAACTTTTGTTTGTTGATTTTTGGCCGCAAAAATATATTGTTTGACCCTTCCTGCGAGGGTATACTTTGCTTACTACATATTTAATGCATACAGTAAATTTTGTAGACATATGGAGTTTCACATGGGCTCTTATCCTTTGATGTACGTAAATTATTCTGGATTTTATTGAACGGAGCACGAAACATCTAGCAATTAAAATCTGAACATACATTTTAGACCTCCGATAAATAAATACTATGTATTTACAATTTGCATAAAACGAGATAATTCAAAGGATGTTAAATGCATATCTATTCCTACTCATCAACATTACGCAAAATTGTTATTGTTTAAAACAATTTGTAATCGGTTGAAGTTTAATTTTAAATTGTATTAGAATACAACAATTGTGAAAATATACTATAAATATATATCGGAATTTAAACTTAGAGAATAGTTGCTTTAAGAATGGTTTTGGAAATAACTGGTACTTTTTGCACATCATTTTTTAGTTTACCCTTATCTGCATCTTAAAATACCAACGAAAAAGATTTAATCAGTATAAGATAAATAGTTACAGGTTATCTTACCTCGAACAGAAACGTGTCCACTTCTTCTCTAATACCATTCTCGTCAATATTCCCTAGTTTTTCTTGCTCTAATAACAAATCCAGCATGGCCATTCTATTTTTGCTTCCATATATACTATTTTCACTAGTTTCAATCAAATTACTTTCATCCTTAAACTTTCTTCGTTGTCTAATAATGTTCATTGTAAATTCGTGCAAATCCTTAACAGCTGCTCGCTCATTTTGGGCAACTTTTGTAAAGGTGTACAATAATTCAACAATGTTCCATGGTTTCGATAACCTATATATTACTGCTTGGCCAATGGTATGTAGTGCTTTCAAATACTTATTAGCGACTGAGCTCATGTCTTCATGCATTGTCGCACCCATAGATGTTTCTGTAAATGATCAAACAACAGCTAAATTTCTAGGATGATTGTAGGAGATAAAGAAAAACAGAAATATGTATTAAATGAGATAAACTGAAACAAATAAACTTACTGCACATAATATTCAGTGTTTCTTTCACAATTAAGGGTACAATATCAGTCTTCCCCTTTCCCACTTCCAGCTCTATCCTGTTAACTAACTCTTCACTTTGTTCTCTAATGTTTTCGGAGAATTTTCTCAAGATGTTAAAGTGGAAGGCAGGTGTAAGCATTTTTCGACGCTCATGCCATTTGTTACCTGTCCGTTATAAAGATATCTTTGATTTTAAAGCCATAAAATAATTAATTCATTATCTTCCCAAGCTTATTAATAACTAGTCGTCCATTTTTTGAATTCCTATATCCTAAATGTTTATTGAAACAGATTTAAAAATTTTATTACACTTTTTAAATTCTTTATATTAATACTGTATTTTGTGGAATTTACTCATATCTCAGTCGCCTTATTACATTGCATAGGTGCCTTGATTATTGGATCAAGTTACAAAGCTATTGATTTGTAGGTGGTAGAGCCAAGCTGAAGCTATTACTGGTTTCAGCATGAATGGGTAGGCTAGCCCGGGGTAGTACCACCCTCTAGCAGAAAACTGACGTGAAGTAACAGTGCCTGCATTATTGCGTTTCGTTCGGTCAGTGAGAGCGCCGGAGACCCACCTCCCCTCTCCTTCCACTTCCCTTCCTCCCCCCAACACAGGCTGGCAACGCACTTGCAACTCCCCTGGTGTTGCAAGTGTCTATGGACGGTGGTGATCACTTACATCAGGTGACCCACCCACCTGTTCGTTTACCTCCTATGCTATATAAAAAAAATATATAGTTTTCTTATTTTAACTATTTTTTTTTACCGTTTGCGAGTATATTGACATCCATGATTTCGAATTATAAGAGAACGTTGAATTCGTAAAAAAAACAGTGCTCTATGAAGACGAGAGACATTCTTTTGGCATCATCACATAATAGAAAATTGATTGGCAACTACAATATATATTTTAGTATACGAGTACTATATTAGAGCAGCAGTCCTGATTTAATTTTTTTTTCTTATAGATATATTTCTGCGTTGTTGATCCGCACCTTTTCCTGATTTTATTTTTTTTATTACTGACAAGTGGTTTTAAGCGTAGTGCATCTTATACAGTGAGCAAAACACAATATTATTAGTATACTTTTAACTATTATTATTATTTTAATTATTACTATTTTGGGGTGTAAGGGGTGTCAAATAACATCTAAGACTTGAGACATCCAAGCCAACCTCACCTGCTCGTGGTGCACCCTGCTCAATAACGAACGAGGCAATGGCGAAAGCAGGGTGGCAGGGGTTTTACAGCCTGACTGGGTCGCAACCACCATGTATATGGCGAAAAAGCCTGTCTTAGTGATTCGCTTTTGCGGGTCGCGTTTCGGGATCAGCCTGGGCATATCCAGCTTTTCGCAGGCCGGCATGACAGCGGCGACCGGCGATGGATAGTGTGTCACTCGGTGGTAGCGCCATTGTTTTTGGATTGTACTGTGCTTACCATCAGGCACAGTGCAGTCATTTTGCCGTGAATCTATAAAAAAAAAGATATATTAAGCAGCAGATTTTTAATTGAGGCACACATAGCACACAGTTTTCACATTTAGGTTGTTACTATTTTCAATCTCATCATAGCCTAAGATCAGTTGTTGTTTTGATTTTTTTTATTCTCGAACTGACTACGCTATTGACCTGGTAGGGTCTTCACAGCTTCACCGGACTACGTCTTGTTTTGATAAAACAATATATAATTAAGAGTAATGTGCTCATCAGTGTAAAATAATATTTTTTCCGGTTTTAAATTGTTACTGTCTGGTAACCAACCATGAAATAATTATTACGCGTTTAAATCAGTAAACCGGTATTTCTAGTCTAGTATGAAGGTCTTTAAATGAGAAATAATCTATTTTAAGAGTTATACAATCAACAATAAATCCAGTTATATCCAGTAATAATGAATTGAACATATATAGCCGTGGTTTTTTTTAAAATTATTTTGTTTAAGGGTCTTCCACTAATTACGTTGATTCCCCTTCCCTTATGGTGAGATTTCGTGAGAATTGTCTCTCCCCTCCCCCTTCCTTATGTGCATATCTTTAAATAAATATATTTTCACTACATATACCTTGGATCTATTCATATTCATTATTCAACTCAAAACTAAATAACTTTACATATATTAATGGATTTTAATATACACAAGGATTATGTCAGAGTTCGGCTCATTTAAGTCTAGAAATATGTTTCACTTTAAATTAATTTGATTTTATCACATTTTTACTTTTCTTTTTGCCCGAATAAATTACGCGATGTTTGCCGAAACCCCTCCCTCCCACGTGTGATTTAGTGAGATTCGGCTTGACCCCCTCCAGATCCTCTCACGTAGTTAATGGAGACCACTTACCGGTATTTCGTCCAACTTAATTGATACAAAACATTTTTTTTAGTAATCGACAGTGACTATTCTGTGATTATCACTATAATTATCATCAACCCACAGTTATAGTTTACCGAAGCCGTATAAAGGAAAATGTTAAAATAACTTTACAATTAATTTTTGATGAACGTCGCTACGTGCACTAATTTTACTACGTACACATAAACCTTTGTCTTGCTATTTGAAACTTTTCTCATAGTAATCATAATTCGTTTGAAGCTATTTTATACCAATATTATAAAGCTGAAGAGTTCGTTTACTTGAACGCGGTAATCTCAAAAACTACTAGTCGGTTTTGAAAAATTCTTTCAGTGCTAGATAGCTCTAATACATAGGTACTATATATCAACGCACTAAGACCAATGGGCGCGGAATACCAATGAACTATGTTTCAAAAACTTTTTTTTTCGTTTTAAGAGCTTCCGCTGCGTGCGCTGCGTAAACGGTAACTTTTCCACGTGGACGAAGCCGCGGGCATAAGCTAGTACTTCTGTACGTTTTTATCGTTAAACGGCCTACAAATACAAACGGCTTACATAATTACATTGAACTGCATTGAGCTCTACTCACCATTGCTAACAAGCAATCCATTTCCGAGCCAAGATTTTAGAAACGTGTACGGTAATTGCTTTTCATTAAAACGCGACGATGAGAGGATTATCTGAAAATTACCAAAGATTTTTTTTTTAAATTAAGTGTTGTAGTTATAGCCATATATGACTATATATCACAGTACACGATCCCAGAGCGACAAGACAATTTATTTTTAAATATATGAAATCTTACGTTCTGAGTAGGGTTTCATGTACTTAGAACGCTTGCGCACTCACAGAGTTTGGGTTCTGTGACAAATGGTGGAAAAGGTGACTAAAAGTAAGAGCTACTATACTTACATTGTAATGGTTGATATTTTTTTTTATGTCGTAAGTGGCTAACGAACAGGTGTGTCACCTGCTGTTAAGTGATCACTGCCGTCCTTGGACACTAACAACACCGAAGGAGTCGCAAGTGCATTGCCACTATTTGGGGGAAGGGATTAGGGGCGGGAGAGGGAGAGGAGAAGAGCGGAGGGGAGGTGGGCCTCCGGCGCTCTCACTGGCCGAACGAAACGCAACAATGCAAGCACTGTAACTTCACGTCGGTTTTCTATGAGAGGGTGGTACTACCCCGGGCGTGCCGACCCATTCATGCTGAAACCATTAATAGTTTCAGCGTAGCTCTACCACCATTAAATTGTATAAGTTTTGTAAAATATAACTTTAAAATAGCGTGCAATATCGCCAGACGGTTTCCGCTGACCACAACTTCGGACAGACGCTTTAAATCAGACTGAAAAATCGATGTAATATTTAAATGCTTGATTTTTATATATGCTATTCAGATAACTATTACAAAAGTATATTTCATCAACCAGACAGATTATAATGACCAAACATCCCGTCAGACTTGAAAAATAGTCAGCCGTTAGTATGTTATGTACATGTATATTAGGGTAGTTCATTTCCGCAAACATTTTTTTTTCGTTGTTCATGCAAAATATTAATCTACATATAGAAAAAAAAATTCTCACCAAGTTTGAGCTCTTAATATTAATTTTAAGTACTTACAATTTAAATGTAAAGTTTTACCATTCAAAATGCATGTAAAAAAACCTTTTTTTTCACATTTCTAATGCTTACCCGGCTTTTACAATATTGCAAATCGGTTTGATGGAACTTGTGGGGAATTTCAAGCTCTTTAAAATAGTCTTAGTGTTTTTTTGTGTAACTCGCACTGGTTCACCAGTTGGAGTTGTCAAAAACAGTTTTTGAAAAAAAAATTCTCTTTATTTTTCGAGCTAACCGCTAAAAGTAGGAAGAAAAAAAGAACTGACTCATAGTCGTAAGTACTTCAAATTAATATTAAGAGCTCAAACTTGGTGAGAATTTTTTTTCTATATATAGATTAATATTTTGCATGAGCAACGAAAAAAAAATTTTTGTGGAAATGAACCACCCTAATGTATATGGGTTAGTTTGTGAGAACAACAGTTTATGTCGATTACAATGTGCGATTTATGAGTGTATTTTGAAGTCTGTATTTTGTAAAAAAGCCTTACAATTATAGAAATCTTAAGAAAGGTGCCAAAAAATTAACAAGAACTTAAACGTACAATATCAAAATTAGCTCGATTATTAATAATTTTACTAAACAACTATACATACTTAACTCATTGATATACAAACATCCAAGATGCACACTAACGTCTCACAGACGGCACACAAAAATGAGTGCATAATGCAGTCATTTCAAATAGTCTCGCGTCGCTTGCGTCCTTGTAAAACAACTTTAAATCATTCAGGTAAGGTTGAATTTGCAAAATCAAAAGTTTATCGCATAACTATAACTAAGTATATATATTGGGGAGTTTTAGCGGCCAGTTTTGAGCGCTACTTTTATTCGTGACTGCGTGTCTTAGGTTTTTATATGTCAATGCTTTAACTTCACAATATCTTAATCATAGATATTGTATCAAAATGTTGGTTTTTCAAAATCAAAACATAGTTGATACAATATACTTACTTCTGCGTCCTCTGCAGTAAAAATATTCACAGATCTTATATGAAACCCGGTGAGCATGCAAATACTTCCGTATTCTTTGTGCAATGCACGGAGATACAAGAACAGCTGATCTATGGCATATCACAATATCAATTTTTTATCAGAGGACAACAAAGTATATTTGTTTGATTGCACGTCCATTTGTGTATATATGCATGGTGGTAAGGTTTTTTAAAGAGGCTTAAGCCCTCCTATTTTGAAAAGCTGCCACCAAGCATCAATAGGTTCGACCTTTCATTTAACATCAGATGGTGTTGTGTTCAAATGCCAATTAAATAAAAAGCAAAATAATTACCACAAAAATGCACACTCTGCGGCCACTGAATGAAATCTTGTTATACACTGGGCATACAATATTTAAAAAATTATATTAAAAAAAAGAACTTTCAATAGTCGTCCAAATTAATTACAAAAACACTAAAAATGTTATTCAGTCTTAAATTAATATATGATCAGCAATAATTATAAATCATATGATATACTCATACTTTAATATAATAAGGTAATAATTCGACAATAATTATTATAGGTGGCTATTGTTGTCACAGATATAAACTGTCATTTTTCTAACACTACAATTCTAGTACAGATCTTTTATAGAAGCTTCATAAAAAGAGTACACCTTACGCGACGATAGGTAATAATCAAGAACAGTAACAAACTAGTTACGAAGAACTAGCAAGCTTGTTACGAAAATGAGCATTGTAACACGGTTTATAACCTAAATTAAAATATAATGAAATAAACGAGTCGTACCTGGGCTCAAATTCATATTAAAAATATCACCGAACACTGGCAAACCTTTCTGTGAAGGAATTTTTGCCGTAAGCCGTCCACGATAATTGTATCTATAGTATAAACTTAATATTATAAACACACAAAGAATTAATGCTACTAACAACGTTATAAGCTCTGTAAACATTGTATAGGTATGTTCAACACAACGGTATACACAAAACTGTGGGACGTACTCGGTGAGTGATTAAACTTGCTTGCTTGCGTACATGCATAGAATTATAAAACAGCTTACAAGTCAGACAACTATGTTATTCTGTGCGTATTTGTAACCTTCAATTAAATGTAATGTTTTGTTTAATTCGAGATAATTGTTGACATTTTAATAATCTGTATATTACCTTTGTATTCATATTGTACCTTTGTATTAGTCTTATTACAAAAGTAAAAATAAACGCATGTTTATCAAAAGTTTTACTAAACAGTTTTTAAATGATACGTTATTACAAAATCGTGTTTAACTAATGTCTACCTAGAACTTTAGTTAGGATTTTTATATAAGTAGTTCTAAAGAATAACCTTATGGGAATAATTTACTTTAGGATTAAGTTAGGTTAGCTTTGCTATTAGTATACTAAGATGAGTTTGCTTCGTGGCCTTACTTATAAAAAAGTATAATACGTATTTTAGAGGTTTGAATATTTACACTGTTTTTTTTTGTTTATAGGGATATTAACCTCTGGTGCTACTGAACGGGTTCTAGAAAGTTGTTTCGGTTCTAGAAAAATGACGTACTGTGATAAAATATAAATATATTTTCTTATATATTACTTATAAATAATACTCAATCTTTTATTTTAGTAGTTTTGTGTTTCCTTTTCTTCCCTTCCACATACATTGTCAAAAGAATACAGTTAATGTCTCTAAATAATACTAATTACAAAATCTGGCATTTCTAATTGATTTTATTAAATTACTTTCTTAGGAGTTACAACGCCACTTCAAACCCTCCTGTGTCAATTTTTATGTTTACCAGATGAACGAGTAAAACACGACCAGATCACTCACAAACTCATGTTTTGTTTTACTACTTAAACACTTGGTTCTTATCCACAAAAAGAGTTATCTTCGCGATATCTTCATTACATAGTATAAAACAAAGTCCCCTACCGCGTCTGTCTGTCTGTCTGTTCGCGATAAACTCAAAAACTACTGAACGGATTTTCAAGCGGTTTTCACCAGTGGATAAAGTGATTAATGGGGAACGTTTTGGTATATAGTTTGTCAAGGATTTTTTTATAATCAGGGTGGGACAACGTCTGCCGGGACCGCTAGTAGTTTAATATAAAGTTATTAAAGTTTTACGATACGTATTAAGATTTTCATGAGCACTAAGTGTTCAATGATTTGTGTTTCTATGCCGTGCAGAAGTGGAGCAAGCGGTTTGTTGCTTATATTTTTCCTCTGTACATTAAATATATCGTTAAGATAATAGACGACGTAGATGAAGTCACGGTTGTCAACTAGTCTTGAATATGGTTAACTTTAAATTACTATGACTTAAAATATTCTAACTTGAAATATTAGCCACAAAGCAATGAGATTTCAATAGTAATATGTTCGAAAGCTGCACCGATCTACGTGGCAACAGCTATAACTGTCAAATGAAAATCAATTGCCAAATATGTATACAATTGAAAATATTTTTTCAAATATGTATACAATTCAAAATCTTTTACCGAATGTGTATACAATTGAAAATCTTAGGCAAATATCCGACAACTGACTCGAGAGGTATTTGGGTCAAAGGAAAACAGGTGAAATTGTGGTAAAATGGAAAACCTTTAATATATTCGACGAAAAAAGGATATTTTCTACGAATCTACCTGTACGTCTGGTTCATTAGCAATCCTCATTATCATGAAACACAAAACTATCGTATCCCTGTATGTATTAATATTCAACAATTAAAAGCAAATAATAATTGTGTTTTTATTAGCTCTGTATAATTTGTATTGTCATTGTCATTATCAGTTGTTATATGAACTAATCGTCATCCGGTGGTCGAAGTTCGACCATAATTAATTATTTTTTAAAGTATCAATTTTATTGAGATATTTTTGCTTTTGCTAAAGTGTTTATTTTCTTGTAAATGTTAAAAACTGTCTAGATTATTGTACAAACTTTGTAACTCGTAGACAAGGAATTTGAATAGAGACTTATAAATAAAAAAATCTTTAAAATTTTTTTATTGACAAAAGCTACGCAAAATATAATAACAAACAAATCAAGAAAATTGGTTGCCTAATGGAATATACAAAAGTGCAATTAATTATCTTTATCGTGCATTAATTTCGCATGTTATATTACCTCTCAATTCTTTATTCTTCTTTATCACGGGCTAGGAGGGTTAATTAATGTTTTGTTGATTATATCATGACCATTGTAATAAAGACAACAGACAATCGGTGCTGTGATAATGTGCAAAAGAGTAAACATTATTTAAGAACCAGTAGGTGCGAAAGGGAGAGCAGGGCCTTCGTGTTGGTCACAATCAAGTTACGATATGAATACCAGATATTAATTTTATCTTCGTGTAATTTGTTTATTTATTTATTTACAATGCATTGCTAAAGCCAACACTCCGATGAACGACATAATAACAATAATAAGAAGGAGCATACTAACCTGAAAACCTACAATACTTTCAAATCAATACAACTTACACAATTAATAATATTGAAAAATTAAATTATGTAACAATAAATATTGATGAACAAATAGAACAAGAATAAATGACAAAGTGAAAATGAATTCATCTTGATACACTAAAATTAACATATGGAAAAGAAAACAAGATGGCAAATATAATCAAGTATATTAAAGCATAATTTATTTAATTTTGTTTAAATAGTCATGGATATAAAATTTGTTTTATTGTCCCTTTGATATTTAAAGTGTCGATGGTCAAATATGACTAATTAGATGTGTTTGGATATTACACGTTGAAGCTATTACTGGTTTCAGCTTGAATGCGTCGGCTGGCTCGGGGTAGTACCACCCTCTTACAGAAACAACGCGAAGTAACAGTGCTTAAATTGTTGCGTTTCGTTTGGTCAGTGAGAGCGCCGGATAACCCACCTCCCTTCCTCTTATCCCCCTTCCCCATCCCCCAAACACAGGACGGCAACGCAGTTGCGACTCTTCTGGTGTTGCAAGTGTCTATGGACGGTGGTGATCACTTAATATCAGGTGACCCACCTGTGCGTTTGCCTCCTTTGATGTAAAAAAGAAGTAGATTATCGAACTGCAAAATAATTGACGACAATTTATAAAAACGTTTGCTGTAAAAACTCTACAGCGTAATTCATTATTGATATACAATTGTTATTTCTAGCTATAAATATCAGTAGCCACCTCTATATACTACTTTTTTACTAGCTGTGCCCGCGACTCCGTCCGCGTGGAACCTAAGGTAAAAAAACAATGACTAATAGAATTCTTTGAATATATTAAGTCCATTTACTCTTCTACTTTACGTCGCGTCGTCGTTAAAATTACAATAACTTTTGATAGAGTGAACTGATTTTAATGAAACTAAGACTAAATGTAACTCGAGAATATGCCTTATGATTTTCTTATTGAGGTTTTATCGTGAATGCATTACTTTAGCAGTGATGCATGTTCATACAAAAAAACAGACAGACATTGCTAAAAATGGTTGAATTTTTTTTCACAAAAATCTTTTAAGTACAGACACGTTAGATTGACACCCTTAGTTAATGTATTGATATTATTTATCAATAGATTAATAGATTTATAGGTATTATATATTATCAACTTTGTGTATGTAATCATGTTATTATTTGTACATCTATATTGGTAGCTGTCTTTTCTTTCTTTATTTATAATTTTTATAAGTGAAAATTTGTGATTAGACTTTGTATGTTATTTATTTGTTATTTCATTAGTGATAGCTGTAAGTTTTCCTAAATAAATAAAATAAAATAAAAATATATAGATTATTTCAAGTATCGTTTTCTAAAACGCACGTAAATAGGTTCCTTAGTACGCAACACGATATCTGCAACGAAGGTAATTTCGTTGGGTCTGGTAATTGGCTCCAAGCGAAATCTTCTAAGTAGACCTGACATAATAGTTTTAATTTCTAGAAGCGCAAATTTTTGCCCTGAAACAATTACCAGTTATTATAAAAGAATTCCTACATCAATGATAAAAGGTTTTTCTTTGAACACTTATTTATTGTGTTTATTGAGATTAAGCTATAGGAACTAAACGGTATTGAGAAAATTTAACAGAGCTAAATTAAAATTGATAAGAGGATTATGTAGTAAAAACCAAATTATATAAAGAATCATTAGGTAGATATCGGAATTTTATAAAGCAGGTAATACAATTAAAGAAATGAGAGAAGTAAGTTATAAGTTCATAATTACCGATACAGTTCCGAGGTCCAGCACTGAAAGGAATATAAGCATACGGATGCCTCTTAATACAGTTTTCGAGTAGAAACCTTTCTGGAATAAATCTCTCGGGATCGGGATAAATCTCTTCATTCCTATGTACATCGTATATGTGAATGCTACATATTGTATTGGCGGGTACTCTGTAACCACCTGGAAAACGTACATAATTATTTTTATTTATTAATTTAGTTGTTTTTAGAAATTAGTCTCTTAAGATGGATACGGTGTCAGTAGAACGAAAAATATTAGGAACGAGTTACACGAAGTATCGGAATAACATCAGATGATTAAGAATCTAAAGAGTAATAGCTTATCCCGGTATTGGAATATAATTTAAAATATAATACATTGAATTTAAAGGTCGAAATCAAGCTTTAACTTCAATGAAGTAACCTACTGAAGAACCTATTACAATAATATATCATTTGAGGTAAATATTTGACATGTGGTTCGCATGGTCCAGGATTTGCTGACGTTACCTGTTACTAAGGAGGGACCCAATAAATGCATGATCATACTTCTAACATAATTACCAAGAAAAAAAAGGCGTAGTACTTTTAGACGCACGTAAGATATAATTCGTACTTACGTATTAACACCACTGCGTTTGTCGAACGCTGCTGCGGTATCGCATTGCAGTTGTTTTTTCTTCGAACTGACTACGCTAATTACCTAGCAAGGTCTTAACAGCTTCACCGGACTACTAAGGCGAGCGCTTAAGGTACTCGGCCGATTTTATTTGATAACTAGCTCAAGGGTGCACGGCACACCTCGGCTTGGGCTGTTGCCTGATACATGCAATTCGCGACCTATCTGAGCTAACCTAACTATTTATACATATATGATTTGTTGAATATATATGTACCAAGCATACATACCTCAACAAATCTATATATTTTGTATCAGATAATTTTCTAAACTATTTCAGTTTAAGAAGAGGAAAAAAATAAAACCCTTCCACTTTCATGTGTAAGCGTGTATGCGTGCACGTGCGTGCAGATGATATATGTGATGTTGTCGCAGTGATGCAAGATTTTGTGTCACTGTATCGCGCGAGCAGCGTACCCAAGGGCTCCACGCCGAGGGAACGGACCTAGGCTTGAGCCGTTGCCGAGGGGGGCCGAATCTGGTGTGCGGGAGCGAAATTTACCCCCAGACCACGGCGGCGTGATCTGTGGTTACGCGGGCGTGGGCGTGAGCACGCTCTGTTTGGAGATACAGGCTGGTACTGATCGTTCACTGCCGTTATTTCATCAGGAGGGTTACATTGCAGTGGTATTAATAAGTAAGTACCGATAATTGTAATACATCTAAAGACATTTTACTTAATACAACTTCTTCTGTGATTTGCCGTGCTATGTACGGTACACTTGGATAAATCCTTAGCGACTCCTTAATGCAGCACTCTAAATATTTCATTTTGTTCAGATCGTCCATTGTCGGACTGCGCTGCGAGACTCCAAATATTTCGTGAAGCTCATCATATATTTTATTCTGGAATAAACAATGAAAAGTATTCAAATTGATCTCTTAAATTCTGACGCAAAGTTATTTTTGACAATAACATGCATATAACAGATGAAGAAAGGCTATAAAAATATGATTATTTAAATAATTGTAGTCTGTTCTTGTGGGAATTGAAATGTGCTCTCTCTATTATTCAGCACTGCAAGGGCCTTAGGCCTCTTCCCGGAGGAAGGTATACGGATAATCACCACGATTTAACGATAACTCTACTTATTTCCTTAAAAGGCGTTAAGAACTTAAAGAATATAAGGATGAAGTATCAACAAATAAATTGGTTAATATAACTGAATTCCATAAACAATTTTGATAGAATATCGGGTCCGAATCGAATCAACATTCCGATATTTAAATCAATGATCAATACGCCTTAATGAAATTTACAAAACGTGTACTCATAAGCTTCTCAGTAAGCTCGAATGCCTGTTAATTAGCAGGAGCTTTCGGTGAAAGAAAATCGTGATGAAGTCATAACATACTGGTATGACATTTTCTAAGCCCATCTGGCTAGTTACCAATCACAAGTTGACAGCTATACTTAAGAGCTATTCTCTCTTCTACGTTTAGCACGATTACTATCTTGGATCACAGCGTTAACAGGTGTAATTGTGGTCAAACGCTAACGTCAATAAATTATAAAAAAGTTAAAAATAAAATATATTGACTATGAGTAAAGTATGTATATAAATCAAACAAGCAAAGGCTGGCTGTGATTACAATTTTACTAATTTAGTATCTTTGGATACAGACAATCATATTATTCTGTTTTTTTTTTATCGTAGCACGGCAAAGTGACTTTACTGTGCCTGATGGTGAGCATAATCCAAAAACAATGGCGACTACCGGAGACACGCTATCCCTCACCGGTCGCCGCTGTCATGCCGGCCAGCATAAATGTTTCTTCACGTTACGCTTGAAGGACCCCATATAATATAAAGAAGGGAACACACTGGCCGGGAGATTGTTCCACAGCTTCACGGTATGGCAGAGATAAAAAGTTGCGAACTTTACTTTGTATATTACTTAAAATAAAAACTATACTAACTTGTACATCGCGTTCGTTGGCAATTCTCATAATGAAATACCGCAAAGCCATCGCTGTTGTATCATGGCCCTATAACAAGCATTGATAATTGTAAATAAATGTAAAGCATTGTAAAAAAGTTCCTGGATTAAAGTCGACTAACTTGAAGAGCTTGAATTATTTAACTTATATACTAACAGTACAAGAATAGCATCTATTTAATTAACAAAAATATTGCTTTTAAATGATTCAAATGTGAAATGGTACATTGATTATCGCGAGGACGATTGTTTTAAAGTTCTTTACCTCAAACATAAAAGTATCCACTTCTTCTCTTATACTGTTTTCATCTATTTTACCCAATTTCTCTTGTTCTAACAACAAATCTAGCATTACCATTGTATTTTTTCTTTTGTAAAACTCCTCCTCTAAATTTTCTTCTGTGCCATTTATTTCTCTGTACATTTTTCTCTCCCTTACAATTTCTTTTGTGAGAGCATGTAAGTCTTTGATTGCGATCTGTTGAGTACTATGCATCTTTGTTAATACGTAAAGTGGTTCAGCATGGAGCCATGTCTTATTTATTCTGTATGTAAGGCATCTGCCTATTTTATGTATAGCGTTTAAATATTTATCAAAAATAGATTGAATACTTTCTAGAACCGTCGATCCCATGGCTGTTTCTGTAATAAGAAAATATTATCTTTAATATCCATCAATTTATCTAACATGTTCTTATGTATTTTTATTACATAGCTGGAATATATTCTCTTTCTTTCACTATTGTAAAACAAGACTCTTCCAAATTGATTAACTTGGTCCTTAAACGGTTAAACTTATTAATAGATAAAGTAATATTTTGTGCGAATTATTGCACTGAGTAGGCGATTATTCTTAATTATATAGAGGATATTGGCCAATTAAAACTAAGATACAATTTTTTAAATTAAATATTTTCATCCTTATGGACGGTTCTCTCTATCCCATTGCAAGATATGAGCTTCCTCTCTTTCATGATGTTATCTCCTGCTCTGCGCCAGTCTTGTCCAGGTTTTTCCAACAAGATTTGATTTGCCACTGACTAATCTTGTAATTGATCTTTGCAAACATCTTCCTAATTAAATATACCATTGCATAAATCTGCATACTCACTACACATAATCTTTAATGTAGAATCAACGATTAGAGGTGTTATATCAGTTCTCTCCTGGGTCACTTCCTTTTGCACTGTTGTTAGGAATGTATCAGTCTCTTCTATGAAAATATTAAGAAATTTCTTTAGGATATTGAAATGAAAAGCATGCGTAAGCATCTTTCGACGTTCCTGCCACAAGTCACCTGAAAGATATATGTCATTTTTTAAGCAACACCTTTGTATAGTACTAAGTGATGATAAAGTGGTTGAGTATTAAGGCGTGCATTCTTTTTTTTTATATCATAGGAGGCAAGCAAACAGGCTTAACACCTTGTGTTAAGTGATCACCGCCGTCCGTAGACACCAGCAACAGCAGGGGTGTCGCAAGAGCGTTGCCAGCCTGTGTTTGGGAGAGGGGGAGAGGGGAGGTGGTCCTCCGGTGCTCTCACTGACTGAACCAAACGTAGCAATGCAAGCACTGTTACTTGACGTCGGTGTTTCTGTGGGAGGGTGGTACTAATGCGGGCGAGCCGACCCAATCATGCTGAAACCAGTAATAGCTTCAGTGTGGCTCTACCACCATAAAATAAATATTATACCAACCGTTACTAACAAGGAGGCCGTTGCCAAGCCATGGTTTTAAAAACGTGTAGGGCACTTGTTTCTCAATGAATTTAACCGACGAGAGTATTATCTGAAATAATATACTTATTAGCACAAGTAAGAATGATATATTAATTGAGTTCTATTCAAATGAGTTCTCCAACTGGTAAGGATCTTAATTAAAAACTGATAATCCTGTTTGGTTGCTGAAGTTTTTGAGACTGAATCTTCTATATCAATAATCAGTTAGTTACTGATCTGGTGTATGATTAAAATAACTACATTATATATTGATTGGTTTTATAGAGTTTTCAACGTATGAATATGTTTCCGTTATTCTATAAATTTTTTAAATCGTCTTCACAGTGTCGCTAATTATGTTCTAAAATATATTTTATTATTTTATTGATGTGGCGCCCGAACACGATATCAACCAAATTATCATCGCTTCAAAATTCCGAATTCATATAAGTCTCAAAAGCTTTGAACAATATCGGTGAGTATGGCACAATCCACCGATAAGACATGAATGAATAGATTGTATCTTTATCGATACAGACCACATGTTGTACAGACCATATGTGTATAGAAGTACTGGAATAAAAATCTTGAATATGTATATCATTTATACCATAGTAAAGATTCTGTAAATTTCGTGTCGCGATTAGTGCTCATCGTTATAATTTACTCTTATTATTTTTTCTCTAACGTATCAAAAGAAGTATCAAAAAAGTAGTTGGGAAATTTTTAATCTAGATTTTGAGAATAGCGCCACCTTTGTTTTATTAACTCGGGGAATCCCTTACGGATACCCACCCTCTCCTGGGGCAGAGAGTTGGTTATGTCTGACTCTGTTCAGTCCGTGCGACTAAAACCACACGGTGTTGGTACCTCTCAACAGACCGTCTTTTTTGGGACGTCAAAGGATTGTACTTGCTACTCAACCTTGGATAGCCGCCCCATCGGTCCACCCTGTGGAAGGTGGCCACCGGGCTACTACCTAATAGGGAGTCAGACTGGGTACAATCCAGTGGCCTCCCGTAGTCAGCCGGACCTGTGCAATGGAGAGATGGGTCCTGCGGCTCATCTCCTCATGTCTAGCTACGATGGCAGGAGGAGGCGGCAACTCTCCCCCGCAGCTAGAATGCGACGCTGTTCCTGCCACGCAGCACACTCGGATACAGTGTGAAGCGCGGCGTCCTCCGCAGCGCCGCATTCATGGCATTTTGCGATCGGCTACCTGCGGGCGATCCGGTGCAGGTACCACCCGAAACAACTATATCCGGTGAGAACCTGCACCAGTCACAACGACAGGGAGCCAGACTCCCTATTGCACCATTCGGGCAGGACCGAGCGGACAGCATCAGCTGTATAAAGGCAAGACCTGCCTCCTTCGCTCCATAGCCCTCTCCTTCAAGAACTCCCGCCTCCAGCTCCTAAAGTAGGGTGCCGGTGAGCACAGAGGCCGCCGCGGAGGCCATGGTGCGGTACCCCCTGACCACCCCCTCTGCGCCACAATGCGCTTCCCACTACACATCGCCCGCACATTTGTAGCACAGAGAACGTCGGCACACACCGAGACCCCAGAAAATAGCGCCATCTAAGCTAGCTAAAAATCTACACACAGTTATCCATATAAGTACAAAAAAATTAATAAAAAACAGGTTGTGCCCGCGACTCCGTGCGCGTGGAACCTAATGTAAAAAAAGGGACTAATGAAATCATCTGAATGTATTAAGTCAATTTAATTATATACTTTTCTCTCGTACTAAAGTCGAATTGTCATTAAAATTACAGTAACTTTCGTTAGAGTGAACCGATTTTAATGAAACCAAACCTAAATGTTACTCGACGATATGCTTTATGATTTTCTTGCTGAGGTTTTATCGTAAACGTAGTACTTTTGCAGTGATGCGTGTTCAAACAAACAGACAGA
>MU160884.1:39570-61538 GCA_015888305.1 Antheraea pernyi | reverse complement strand
CTATGGTCGAATGTCGATCACTGGGCGCTTAGGTACTAGTAAATTTTAATGTGTGATCACAAACAAACTCTTGTACATGACGATGTGCTTCAAGATGGTAAATAAGTACACTAAATCTAGAAAGACTAGTTCTCAAGTGCAGTTATATCTGTAGTTACTTGAATTATTAATACGAAGGCTCATCCAGTAGTTGAACTTCGACCATAGAGAAAAAAATCTTGACCGTAAAATCGGTTTACGGACGATAATTTTACGAGATAACGACTCGACCGCATCTGCTGATGGAGTGGAAGAGAGATAGATGCGTCAGAATCCGAACGCTTAGACCGATCGCGCCTCCCTAGCGCTTGTTCCGCGCTCTCGGTTGCACGCTCGGCTCAGGCGAAACGTGACAATGAGTCATGCATTTTCGTGCGTACAGCCGGCGTTCATCGATTTATAAGACGTTATCACGTCAAAAAAACTTCTCGTGAATAGTTACTAAGAAAAGAAATTCGGCTGAAAAATAGAGGAGGGAGATATTATTAACAATTTTTTCACTGCCTATTTATATATAGATTATTATTGTGAACGTGACTTTATTTATCTATTTGTCTGTTTGTTACGAATTTACTCCTTAACTGCTCAACCGATCATGAAATTTTATATACACGTTGTCAGGGGTATAGACAATGATTTAGAATAATTAATTTAGGAAGAATATATTGTTCAAAAGTTAGTAAAACAACTTTGTAAAACATAGCGTACCTATATGTTATTAAAATAGTATAATATATACACCCCTTACTCAAGTTATCTCTTATACTTTGCCTAAGTTATAAGCATACTTGTACAAATATATTTTGAAGTAAACAAAGTAATTACCAGTAAATAATGTTGTACGTAAATTGCGAAAGCCAGATATTCATTAAAAAAATTGACCATTCTCATATGACAGTCGAAAGCGATGTGATTTTATCATAAAAATAACGGCGATCGGCACTTAATAAACCACTTAAGATGTTCATTATAGCGTTTTACAGAGTCGTTTGATCGTTTTAATGTGGAGTGCAGTGTGCCTCCTGCGATCGACTCTCCCCTCTCTACGTCTAATGGACTTGTCAGATTGCGCAATGCGGTGGGAACTGTGTAGGCGATACCCTTTAGGGTTGTCACCGCTATAATTATTATTCGCATACCTGTAAACATTTATTACAATTTGTGACTACTTAGGAGAAAAATGTCACTTGCCGTGTATCAGTGTGTACACGCGAAGGAGGTCCAACGTCTTTCGTTTGTATGTCAAATTTAGAATTAAACAATCAAATTATTTAAATTTTATATAACAATTTTAATCATAATATGTGCAATCACTACCATTTTAGGGATTAAAACACGCTCTTCAAGGCCGGCAATGAAACAGTGATGACTCTGGTATTGCGGTTATCCATAGGCAATGGTAACTATTTACCATCAGATGGGCTGTCTGTCTGTTTGGCATAAAAAAATGAGACGTCACGGGACACCTGGCAGCTGTGAAACATCAAAATTGTTCGAATCCAACGAATCTCAAATTCTCCAATTCCCATATAACACTATAGGTTTGCGAGCTCAGTGCGGCAAGACAGATTGCGCACCGCTTGCGTATGGCATCGCGTCGCCACGTCTCACACACACACCACGGCTTGTATCGCTACGGTATCGTCACGCCAACAATCAGGTTTACCCTAGCCTATAGAAGTTTTACATCAAAATGGTTATTATAGTTACGGTAACGTGTAACGCATGTACAAAATCTTTTCCCTACCATGTCGTGAGAAGTTTCACTTCGATAGTACCACGTGTATACGTGTGCATTTGTATTTATGGAAATAATTAAACCAGATATTACTTTTGTGAAACTCTAACGCTGAGAGACAGTTGTTAGTTGTTATCATTTTTTCCAATATGCGTGACACTTATTGTCAAACAATTTATATATTATTATTATGTTTTATAAACCTACGTATTATTTTGGTGAATAAGCTACAAGCTGTAAAATTTCATTAAAATCCGTTCAGTACTTTTTGCGTGAAAGAGCAACAAACATTTATTCATCTTTAGACATTTTGTCTTTCTTAGTATTGGTAGAATTTAGGGGTATATGAGAAAATTTATTGTTATAATCGTATCTTCTGTTCGTATTGTAATTTGTATACTGGTCATATAAATTATTAATGTTCTATAAGGTAAGCTTAAATAAGTATATCATGTACTAACAATCGTTGTTGCGTTCGATGGTTTACATAATATTAATGCAATGAGAATTTTGGTAGTTAATTAAATAAAAAACTAACTGGTATGCACAACTTCGTCTACGTTTATTATTATTTCAATAATATATTTTATAAAGAGAGGAAAAACATAGGGAGACCACATCGCTTGCCGAATTTCAGCACGGCAAGTCATAGTTTCTTATAACTTATTCATTGAAAATATCACAATATATATGTAAGAACCTCCTACCTATCAGCTTTCTCCTTTTGATTCCGTGCAAAAGCATGCTATTCACCTTGTTGACGAACTTCAATTAACATGATGTTTAGAGTCATTAGAATTTCGTCAGAGGCATTGGTGTTTACCATATATATAAAGGAGGGTGTTCTGAAGAACTTTTTGATATGGTGCCCTCATCGCCGTCCCAAACTCATACCACTTGTGTTTTCTGGTTGGTTCCTTGTCCACATAGTGTAAGGTCCGACAAAAATGGCAACAACCGTGTACGGTTCTCTAGATGCTTCATTATGCTTACGATATAACTATGCAATAGGTTACCTCCTACGGTGTTCCTCCAAGGTAATGAAATGGGGCTCTTCAAAAAGAGATTGAAACACTTTCTTCAAGGTCGTCAACATAACAATCTTGCCACTTTTTTTTATTAACATAGGGAAACCCTCATAGACACGCCCCCGACCAACGGATAGATTTGATAGTGTGGGACTCGCACATACTAAAGTCCCACGGTGTACCGGCCACCGCTTTCGTTAGGGTGGCATGGCATCGTGCATTACTATCACCATGCCGCTCCAGAGTTGAGGTCGGGTACAGACTGTGTACACACCAGCTACCTTCCCTCGTCAGCTGAACCTGTGCAATGAGGAGATGTTCCGCCCGGCCCTCTGTTGGCGGAGACGGCCGGTAAGAGAACTCACCTCGCGGGTCTCTTTGTCACCTCCTTCTGTGAGATGATGACAGTCATGCTCCTGGTTTTGCGGTTGTCTATAGGCGACGGTAAAATTTTGACATGAAATGGGCCGTCTACCTGTTTGCTGCCCTCTGATATAAAAAAATCAAGTATTTATGAAGTAAGATTAAAAAGAAGCACAACACCAGACGTCTGCAATTTATATAGATTATTCACTCAAAGCAAAGTGTAATAATCCTTTTGCTAAATAATTAACAACTTCGCATAAAGTTTAACAGTCGAACGGTTCAAATTTCATTTCAAAGAACCAGTCTCGAATAAACAAGCTCACACTTATATATAATGATTTATTTGATTTGTTCATTAGCGTGACCAAATACTGGTTGTTATGTGTAAATTATAAATATGTAACTGGGTGTACTCGTAACGAGAACAGTTCATAAATTTTGAATATGGTTTGGAGACTTTGATTGTTATTTGCTGACGATATTAATTATGTAGCTTTAACAATATAGGAATTGATTTTACACTTTAGGCTGCAGGTCAAATGAGGTCAAAATGTGTAAAAATAATGTATGTAAAATGAGGCATTCCACGCCAAATAGGACGGTTAAAATTTTTATTTTTTTAAATTTACGATGTTTTTGGTACATCTCAAATTAGCCCTCTTGGTAAATTTTGAGATTGTTTTCATTGCTCGTTTAAAAGATATCGAATTTTGAAAAGATTTCTCGATTGAAAGGTAAATATTTAAAAATATTTTTAAAATAACTTGAATTTTTTTTTATACAATTTTTATAAAGTCTATGTCCGACAAACAAAAAAAAAACTATTGTCTTTAATTCGATATCTTTCGAACACATACTCAAAAAAATTTCATAATTTATCGGTAGAGTTATTTTGAAGGGTGCTAAAATATACCATAAAATTTATGGGTCATATTTTTTTTTAAATGTATTGACGTGGTACACCCCATATAAACTTTATAATATTTATAGTGAAAGATTTTGTTTTCCTGTATACATAGTATTTACATTAAGCACCACAATGTGACTGATTACTATAACAGTGTTTAGCAATTGATTATAATTTGCCGCACTCACTATTTATCGGTAGAGTTATTTTTGAAGGGTGTTAAAATATACCACAAAATTTAGGGGTCATAATTTTTTTTTATGTATTGACGTGGTACACCCCATATAAACTTTATAATAAACATATTTATAGTGAAAGATTTTGTTTTCCTGTATATATAGTATTTACATTAACCAGCATAATGTGACTGATTACTATGAAAGTGTATTAGCAATTCACTATAATTTGCCGGACATTTTTAACCCCAATTATTAATTCCATCATACAAATCTTGTCTTAACTATTACGCACAAAACAAAAAAAGAATCAACCAAAAAGGTGCACCTGTTCTGAAGTTATACGATTGGGCAATGGATTTTTTCGATAGTATTGATTTATAGACAGATGGATAATAGAATCATCAAATAATAACAAATGCATGTAGTAATGCGTATAACTTCAACCTTGTCATCTGTCAAGTATGAGATAAAAGACTATGGAAGTATATACAAATAGTTATTATAGGAATAGTTAACGGTAATGCCACTAACAATAATTTATTGTTTCCCGCCGTTTTGAATGAACCGATGACGACGCAGTTCTGCTTCCCACGCGTCACCAAAATCTTTGTCGTTTTTTTCAAGGAAAAATATTTAACAAATTCCAGTGATTGGGTACTTAATACATTCTTTTTGGAAGTAATCAGTAGGTATTATATGTTATGTTATTGTTATAAGTTGCTTTCTATACAATGTATTTATTCTTTGTATAGGCGTAGTTCATCTATTTATATAAAATATCTTAAATTGAAGTTTGTATTCACCTTATCACTTCATACAATAATACAGAGTCCTTTACCACGTCTATCTGTTCCCGATAAATTAAGAAACTACTGAACAGATTTTTATGCGATTTTCAACAGTAGATAAAGTGATTAATAAGGAAGGTTTAGGTATATAATTTGTGAATGAATGAATTCTTTATTGCACTTTTGATTTGTACACTGGCGAGCTTAATACCATAAGGCATTTTCTTCCAGCTAACCATAGTTTTTTTTTGTCATAGTTTTTTTAAATAATCAAAGTGGGAAAATGTCTGCCGGACCTGCTAGTGTTATATATAAACTTTAACTTAGTTTGACTGATTACCGACTTTGTTTTGTTTTCATGAAGATTTTTATGGTACAAAAATAATAACAAATATAATTAGTACGAAGTAATCTAGCTTTTGCTTGCGTCTTCTCTCGCATTAATTGGGAATAATAGTATATTTTTTTCTGGATGTGTAATTTTATGTAGAATAGAAGACTAACCTTCTACAGCACATATGCTGATTCGGTTGCCATTTTCCATACACATACACCAAACCGTATTTTTTATATCTATCTTTCATTGTTTATATTATATGTATGTTTTTAATCCATACATGAGTAATATTTATGTGTGTTGCACTACACAATGTGTATGCAAAACTTCACGAAAGCGTAACAGAGAAACTCATTTTCGCATTTATAATAATAATGAGGATTAAAATTTTATACAAAAAAATAGTACGTGAAGTCCCTCCGCGCGGAAGAAGTGAAACTTCGTAATAGTTCAGTCATTTAAGCTTAAATTAGATAAGAATCTCGGAATTCAAGAAACCCAGCTGTAAGTCTGTAAATACTTTTATAATGACACCCTAAAAGTTGTTTCAAAACCTATATATGGTAGGGTGTACGCAACTATTAAATTTCAAGGTCAAAGGTCACAAAAATCGGTTATTTGCGCTTTTTTTGTAGATGTCTCATTTCCTATGGGTTTTTTACTATTTGTGACCGCGCGCTCTCCGCCCTCTATTTCGACAACGGTTCACCGTATAAAAAAACTTTTAAACAAAATTTGTGGAAAATTTTGTATTTTATAATATTGATAATGAATACAAAAAGCAAAAAACCCATAGGAAATGAGATATTTACAAAAAAAAAGCTCAAAGAACCGACTTTTGTGACCTTTGACCTTGAAATATAATAGTTACGTACACCCTACCACGTGTAGGTTTTGAGATAACTTTTAGGGTGTCAATATACAAGTATTTACAGACTGACAGCTGGGTTTCTTGAATTCCGAGGTGAACTTACTATAATGACTGGACTATAATGTGGAAATAAAAATAGGGAGGGGTAAAATTGATTTTTAGTGAAATCATATTGTTTCTTTAAGTCAAACATTATTAATATTGCTTACAATTCACAATTGATTGCATCTTTTAATCATCATTTTCGAGTGACGAAATATCCAAATCTATAACATTTACAATAGGAATATGATAACTAAAGTAAGATACGAAATGTTTGATTAATTTCCTCGCTCTGTCTCTTTCTATTCGCTCTCCCCAAGAGCGTTGAACGTTTAACGCAACAGTGCTTTTATGCGCCCTCCATGGTAGCGTTAAACGTCTAACGCAACCTTGTTGGAAGTCCCATTAAAAGTTTCACTTCAAAAAACAATAAAAATATAAAACTGTATTACGTATTTTATATTGACAACCATAATGAACTTTACTCCAAAATCGGAAAATTGTGTAAAACAAAGTGAATCTGTGCCGCAGTGTTCACTCGGACATATCCGTTAAGTTTACGTTTTATCTTCGGTTTATTTATTTAACGTTAGATAAACGTTTACAATGCATGTCTTTAGTGCTCTTTACCTTAAAACGCGTGAGACTTTACCGTGTAATTGTATGATTGGGAAAACGTTAAAATAGTCACTGCACTTTTAACACTTCGACTGCCGCACGAATAATTTAGTAGATGGTAGAGCTACGCTGAAGCTATTAATGGTTTCAGCATGAATGGGTCGGCTCGATCGGGGTAGTACCACCCTCTCACAGAAAACCGACGTGAAGTAACAGTGCTTGCATTGTTGCGTTTCGTTCGGTCATTGAGAGTGTCGGAGGAACACACCTACAGGACGCTTGGCGATAAATTTTCAACTCACTAGCTAGTTTACTTCATTATAAGGTTTTTCTATACCTAAGGTTCACGCTCATTGTACGGATTCTTACTTATACCTATATATATATCACTAATACATTATCAATGAGGTACAATTGCTTATTCTGGCTTAGTATATATATTTTATTTATAATGGTATATAAACTTCACCTTTTTAATCGGGAATCGAACTGTATAGTTCGGAATAATCATGACTCGTATTCATCAACATATGAGCTGGTCATTGTAATAAAACGTCGTTATAACTGGTATAAATCCTAAACATATATAAAAATGAAGGTATGTTTCAGAATAAGTGCCCGTGAACCAGTTATTTGTCTTATATGCACAGCACAGAAAATATCTAAATTTAAAACTAAGTATATATTGGCGTATATGTATAATTAGTTGGCTAGAATGTTTAGTTAAATTTAGTTCGTAGAACTGCATGCAGGTCGCAGTTTGGCCCATTGACCGACATCCTTGCACTAGTTGCTATTTCGGATGCCTTTGCTCTCGCGAACAAGCCATGCTAAGCTGTCAATGTCCTTCAGGCCAACTACTGTTCGAAAAAAGTAAAAAAAGACTTATTTAAAGATTTTTGTTAAAAATATGTGTTCTCTAATTTCATAAACATACCAATTCTCACGGTGTGTTGTAGTTCAGTGTTAAAATATGCGATGAGAGTTCTCGATATTGACATAACTCTTCAATTCGCATTCACTTATTTAACTTAACCGTTCTGAAGCACGTTATTTAGCACCTATTACCGTATTAACCGGTTAGGGCTTTCGTTGTAAAAAGGTTGGCTGATAAATTAGATGCGTTAATGGTGGGTGTCACAACTGTGGCTAATTCTGTGTTTATATTTTATCTGTTTCCACGTCTTAGACTAAATTATATTTCTTGCGGTAGTAAAATGTAAAATCTATTACTCTGTAATTTCGATTATCTATCTTGCATTTTAGTAAACCATGTAGACGTCAATTTTTTGGATTTCTGAACAACTGTGGCTCATTCTGTGTTTATATATTATCTGTTTCCACGTCTTAGACTAAATTATATTTCTTGCGGTAGTAAAATCTATTACTCTGTAATATCGATTGTCTATCTTGCACATTAGCTAATTATATTGACGTCATTGTTTGGATTTCTGGTGAAAAAGTCAGCTAATAAGTCTGTTGATAATTCTCTACCAAGAATGTAATGAATTTCAAGGAATTCAACAGTCTGAAATATTATATTTCTCTGACTTATATGATACGTGTACATTGATATGATATTTTTACTGTGATCGTCAACTCTATATATCTGGTTCTTTCTTGATGCTGGAATGAATTCTACTCCTTTTTATTTCATTTCTTTCGCTTTATAAGTGTTTTAGTTTATATACACGTTTTTGTTTTGTTTATACTCTTCGAAATCATGTGATATTTTAACCAACTGATTGATTCGTATAAAAAATATTTTTATGTGAAATCGCCAAACATATGTCAGTTTTTATTTCATTTCTTTTACTTTATAAGTGTTTTAGTTTATATACACGTTTTTGTTTTGTTTATATTCTTCGAAATCATGTGATATTTTAACCAACTTAAGAGAGGTGATTCGTAAAAAAAATTAAGTAAAATCACCAAAGATAGTTAGGCAGACGACCACTTGAAACTTACATATTTACAGAATACATAATTATGCTCATCTTACAAAGGTCAGTCACGTGGAGCAAAACTCGTAACAATTCGCTTCAACAATATTTAGCTTACTACCACTGTGCATGGCGCCCTCTCAAAGACTCGTCTTTATAAGCCAATTTTGCAAATTTCTTTAATAGATAAATAAAATGATTACTTTCGTCATTACTTTGTTTTATTTTTTTAAATATTGTATTTGATAGAAATTAACACGAATATGATTTCAATACTGATGGCAGATTAAATAATTTCCAAAATACTAGTATATCATTATTTTATTTGAAACACTAACTTAAATGTAATATTTCGTTTCCAGGGTCACAGTGATCATACAGTTAGCAATGACAGCGAAAGCATCGAATATTACTACAACAGAGGCTCCATCAGAAGAGGTAGATATCAACTTTTTTTTTGATAAAAATCTCCTATATTTTTTATTACTGCCATTGTCAAGTAGGTAATAAAATTAAAAGTGTTTTGCGATGCAATCTACTAACAAAATAGTGGTCCTCTTGTTAGAACTTTCCAGGGGGTTTTTGTGGCGTCTCAGAATTCATATCCCGTGGTATTATTTTCCATCCAATTCACTTGTGCACAATGACAGATCTATACAGAACTATATTACGTGAAATGCCACCAATATTTCAAAATATACAATCAAATAACACAAGATTATGAAGAAAATATAAAAGCTACATGGCAGACTAAGGTCCCGCCAAAAACTCCGAGATCGACTTATTCGTAAAATGTAACGTGACACAGTGACGTCACTGTACTTGATGGTAAACATAATGTAATCCTAAGACAACAGCGACCACTAAGATATCTCTCGTCCATGGGCAGTTGCGTATATCATGCCGGTCTGCAATCGTCCCGGCAACTACACACTACGGCAACGCTAGTTGATGCTGAAACGCGATAAACTAAAAAAGCATGGTGACGTCACGGTTATAGATAGTACCTCTCAACTGGATTACATGATATACATTCAATCCAACCCAGAAGACGGCATACCTAAGTGTCTTACACCGAGAGTATTTTTTATACTTTATCGGTGCTATTACAAAAAAGTTAAATACGTATTGAATAAAAGCTTTAAAAGGGTTTCGCATTACATGCACCGCACTCGCCCGAGGCAAGTTCGCGTTATCCTTTTTCGCAAGTCTACCCTATAAGCGAGACAAGAGAGCGAGATGGCGAACATTCAGCGACCGTGGTGCATTTAATACGAGACATTTTTAAAGCAAGTACTTAATAGGACTACCTGAACACACAAACTGGTGCTTGGCGACAGATTTTCAAGTTGAGGATGGTAGCTACCCAGGCGGCCTTAAAAAAACCCTACCACCATGCCACGGTTTCTTTTTTTTATGTCATCATAATTGTCTATCAAATAAAATCATAGTTGGCAATCGAACATGTGGGTCACCTGCTGTTAAGTGATCACCACCGTCCATGCACTACAACACCAACAACACCAGAGGAGTCGCAAGTGCGTTGCCACCCTTTGGGGTGAAGGGTTAGGGGAGAGAGAGGAGAGGGAGGGGGAGGTGAGCCTCCGGCGCTCTCACTGACCGAACGAAACGCAACAATGTAAGCACTGGTAATTCACGTCGGTTTTCTATGAGAGGGTGGTACTCCCCCGGACGAGCCGACCCATTCATGCTGAAATCAGTAATACTTTCAGCGTGGCTCTACCATCATTAAAATCCATCACGATATCTTCCTTCACTGGAAGCTCCGACTCAGTTCCAAGGATTCGAACCTACGTCCATCGGGGTTGTATTCCAACACGCTATCAACTAAGCTATGATTGCTTTCAAAAGTATCGAGTAAAAAGAGTATAACATCCAAGGCAACAGCCTTTTTTTCTTTTTTTTTATATCATAGGACGCAAAGGGACAGGTGGGTTGATGTTAAGTGATCACCACCATCCATAGACACTCACAACACCAAGGGAGTCGCAAGCGTTGACAACGTGTCTTGCGGGAGAGGGGGAGTAACGGAAGGGGGAAGGGGAGGGGAAGTGGGCCTCCGGCGCTCTCACTGACCGAACGAAACGCAACAATGCAAGCACTGTTACTTCTCGTCGGATTTCTATGGGTGGTACTACTCCGGGAGAACTGACCCATTCATGCTGAAATGATAAATAGCTTCAGCATAGCTCTATAAAAAAAATAAAAATGCCTTATAATTTTTACAAATTAAATACGAACTTAAACATAAATATTTACATAATAATCATAAGCAAGAACAAATCTTATGACGATCCTTTTATTTATTTTTTGCAAAAACCCCTGTTCAGGTGAAAGCCTCCTCCATAGACATCCATTTTTCTTTATCTTGAGCCACTTTTAGCCAGTCTGGGCCCGCTGTTCTTTTGATATTATCTTGCCATCTCGTGTGGGGTCTTCCTATGCGTAGTTTTACCACCTACAAACTACCTAATCCAAGGTTCGGCCACTCTGGTACGCTTGAGCTCGTTGAGCGAAGGGCCTTAAGCGCTCGCCTTAGTCCGGTGAAGCTGTGAAGACCTGTCAGGCCTAATAGTCGGATCGAGAAAAAAGAGAGTATAGTGGACATTGTAATGTTGCAACAATATTTGAAAGCAGGTCATATCTGCTGGATTTTTTCATAATGTATTTATTACATTATTATTTATTATATTCCAGAATACCGAGGAGCCAGAAATTAAGGGCTATGCTTGGAGTGCGTGGGGAAGTTGGAGTCCGTGTTCAAGAACTTGCGGTGGAGGTGTGTCCCAACAAGAACGTTATTGCTTACCAAGGTTTTATATTCTTTTTTATGATAAAAATACCTTTACCGTGTATATATTACTAGTCTTTCCCGCGACTTTGTCTGCGTATTTTTTAATATACTCAGGATTAAAAGTCTCCCTATATACAAAATCTTTTTGCAATAAGTTCAGAAGTTTATTCGTAAGCTGGCAGAATTATTTTTGCACTAACTTTAATCTTCGGCTTCATTCACGATAATGTACATTTGAACTATCCATTGAGAATAAGGCTTTAATGCCTTTTTCTATACTAACTTTTCTGATAAAATGTAAGCAAAATTACAAGAAGATCGATTCAGTAGACGTGAAAGCGTAACAAACAAACCTACATTATTATTTATAATATTAGTAAGGAGTAGTAAGGATTTACAATATATGGAAAAGCATGCACTTATAAAAATTCATGGTGTTCGAAGCGAGAACAAGCCAGTTTTTGAAGTGAAACTTCTTTAGGCGCATGAGGGTAAAATTTTTACAGATGTAACGTCACGGATGTATGCAACGGAAGTGACGTCATTTGCAGTAAACGCCGATTTTTCATCTATTTTTCAAGTCTCGGAAATCTAAAGTTTTAGATTTGTATAAATATAAATAAGACTTATAAATTAGTTTGCCAAAGAAGTTTCACTTCTGACATATGTACTTTGTACGCACGCACTTTTTTATGAAGGTTAAGCAGTTATAACGATATTAGTATCGACTACTATTGCAGTATAAAACATTTTCACTTGAAGAAACACGTAAACACCAGCTATTGTAACATTTTGTTGTGAAATATCGCTAAGTTGTAATAAATAATGTTTATAACGAAATAATCTTCAGAAACGTATGAAAACAAAACATATAAAGAAGTAGTGGTGAAGTTTATGGCTCTATTTCCTTTGATTATTATGACATGAATATGTTGGTCTGTATTTTATCATGTTTTTTTACTTGTACAAAAGTGAAAACGAATTAATGAACGACTCGAAGCCGGCTATATTCGGCGCCATACAATGTACTGCACAATATAAAAGCAAAAACTGTAAACACCTTACGTTTACACGCTTATTCTGATAATCTTTATAAAGAGACGATTAGACTTCACGATTTTCTCTTTTGATCGTGTATATCTTTTGATATAAATAATGAGTTCATACATAACAAAACGCTGACGTTACAAAGAATACGAATCAGTTATTATGGAAAAGTATTAATTTAATTAAAGAATTGTAAATACCGTCCCTTTACACGCTTATTTCGACAATCTTTCAAAAGAGGTGCTTATACTTCACGATTTTTTTTATCGTGTATAATAATATGTTTCAATTAAAAAGAATGAATTCAGACATCAAAAAGACGCTCATGTTACGAAAAATACGAATCAATTATTATAAAAATGTATTAATTTAACTAAAGAATTGTAAATACCGTCCGTTTACACGCTTATTTCTATAATCTTTTGAAAGAGGCGCTTACACTTTACGATTTTCTTTTTTGATCATGAATAAATATCTTCTGATTAAAAATAATGAATTCAAACATTACAAAAAACGCTCATGTTAGAGAAAATACGAATCAGTTATTATGAAAACGTATTAAATTATCTAAAGAATTGTAAGTACCGTATGTTTACGCGATTATTTCGATAATCTTTTTCAAGAAGCGCTTAGGCTTTAAGAGTTTCTCGATTTAGAATCTTTTGATTAAAATTAATGAATTCACGTACCAGTAAAACACCCACATCAGAAAAAAAGCCAGTTATTAATGTAATAAAGAAGTAATTTAACTAAAGTATTTAGCTCTCTTTGGATGTTGAATCTAATATTCAAAGTAAACAATCGAATGTTATACCAAGGTGTGTTCATTTTATATTATCTATTAAATCTTCACAAAGCAACGTCTTTACGAAATATGTAGAAAAAGTTTTTAGTCGGTCACGTGAGTCATAAGAAAATTACCGAGTGTAACATTTTATACTAAATTCTGCTTGCAGATTTGCTCTTGGTAATTTAGATTTGGTACTTAAACCTCGGGAACAATACTTTTTCTTAGATGAAGAGTAAGTAACTTATGTTCTTGTTACCTTATCTCCTTACAACGTATGTAAAATCTCATTATAATTAGCTGACTTGAGTGGAGAAAAAATTATTTGCTTTGACTATCCACAATTTATATGTGGCATAAAGTCATTGGAACATCGCAGAGGCATCGGGTTTCTATGTGTGCTTTACCTCGTGTATAAAGAGGGGTGTTGTAAGAACTTTTCAATATGGTGTACTCATCGCCGATCCAAGGAGAGAACCTCACGGTTGTAGTTATTTTGCTTGGTTTTAGAATATGTATGAGCAGCCAGCTAGCATGGAAGATGCGACCTTGGATCGGCGATGAGTACACCATATTGAAAAGTTCTTACAACACCCCTCTTTATACACGAGGTAAAGCACACATAGAAACCCGATGCCTCTGCGATGTTCCAATGACTTTATGCCACATATAAATTGTGGATAGTCAAAGCAAATAATTTTTTCTCCACTCAAGTCAGCTAATTATAATGAGATTTTACATACGTTGTAAGGAGATAAGGTAACAAGAACATAAGTTACTTACTCTTCATCTAAGAAAAAGTATTGTTCCCGAGGTTTAAGTACCAAATCTAAATTACCAAGAGCAAATCTGCAAGCAGAATTTAGTATAAAATGTTACACTCGGTAATTTTCTTATGACTCACGTGACCGACTAAAAACTTTTTCTACATATTTCGTAAAGACGTTGCTTTGTGAAGATTTAATAGATAATATAAAATGAACACACCTTGGTATAACATTCGATTGTTTACTTTGAATATTAGATTCAACATCCAAAGAGAGCTAAATACTTTAGTTAAATTACTTCTTTATTACATTAATAACTGGCTTTTTTTCTGATGTGGGTGTTTTACTGGTACGTGAATTCATTAATTTTAATCAAAAGATTCTAAATCGAGAAACTCTTAAAGCCTAAGCGCTTCTTGAAAAAGATTATCGAAATAATCGCGTAAACATACGGTACTTACAATTCTTTAGATAATTTAATACGTTTTCATAATAACTGATTCGTATTTTCTCTAACATGAGCGTTTTTTGTAATGTTTGAATTCATTATTTTTAATCAGAAGATATTTATTCATGATCAAAAAAGAAAATCGTAAAGTGTAAGCACCTCTTTCAAACGATTATAGAAATAAGCGTGTAAACGGACGGTACTTACACGTCCGTTTACACGCTTATTTCTATAATCTTTTGAAAGAGGCGCTTACACTTTACGATTTTCTTTTTTGATCATGAATAAATATCTTCTGATTAAAAATAATGAATTCAAACATTACAAAAAACGCTCATGTTAGAGAAAATACGAATCAGTTATTATGAAAACGTATTAAATTATCTAAAGAATTGTAAGTGCCGTATGTTTACGCGATTATTTCGATAATCTTTTTCAAGAAGCGCTTAGGCTTTAAGAGTTTCTCGATTTAGAATCTTTTGATTCAAATTAATGAATTCACGTACCAGTAAAACACCCACATCAGAAAAAAAATCCAGTTATTAATGTAATAAAGAAGTAATTTAACTAAAGTATTTAGCTCTCTTTGGATGTTGAATCTAATATTCAAAGTAAACAATCGAATGTTATACCAAGGTGTGTTCATTTTATATTATCTATTAAATCTTCACAAAGCAACGTCTTTACGAAATATGTAGAAAAAGTTTTTAGTCGGTCACGTGAGTCATAAGAAAATTACCGAGTGTAACATTTTATACTAAATTCTGCTTGCAGATTTGCTCTTGGTAATTTAGATTTGGTACTTAAACCTCGGGAACAATACTTTTTCTTAGATGAAGAGTAAGTAACTTATGTTCTTGTTACCTTATCTCCTTACAACGTATGTAAAATCTCATTATAATTAGCTGACTTGAGTGGAGAAAAAATTATTTGCTTTGACTATCCACAATTTATATGTGGCATAAAGTCATTGGAACATCGCAGAGGCATCGGGTTTCTATGTGTGCTTTACCTCGTGTATAAAGAGGGGTGTTGTAAGAACTTTTCAATATGGTGTACTCATCGCCGATCCAAGGTCGCATCTTCCATGCTAGCTGGCTGCTCATACATATTCTAAAACCAAGCAAAATAACTACAACCGTGAGGTTCTCTAAAACCTTCATTATGAGCACGCTACCGTTATGTAATGGGTCATCTGGTACGGTTTTCCCTAGGATTATGACATAGGGCTCTTAAATAAAGTATTTAGCTCTCTTTGGATGTTGAATCTAATATTCAAAGTAAACAATCGAATGTTATACCAAGGTGTGTTCATTTTATATTATCTATTAAATCTTCACAAAGCAACGTCTTTACGAAATATGTAGAAAAAGTTTTTAGTCGGTCACGTGAGTCATAAGAAAATTACCGAGTGTAACATTTTATACTAAATTCTGCTTGCAGATTTGCTCTTGGTAATTTAGATTTGGTACTTAAACCTCGGGAACAATACTTTTTCTTAGATGAAGAGTAAGTAACTTATGTTCTTGTTACCTTATCTCCTTACAACGTATGTAAAATCTCATTATAATTAGCTGACTTGAGTGGAGAAAAAATTATTTGCTTTGACTATCCACAATTTATATGTGGCATAAAGTCATTGGAACATCGCAGAGGCATCGGGTTTCTATGTGTGCTTTACCTCGTGTATAAAGAGGGGTGTTGTAAGAACTTTTCAATATGGTGTACTCATCGCCGATCCAAGGTCGCATCTTCCATGCTAGCTGGCTGCTCATACATATTCTAAAACCAAGCAAAATAACTACAACCGTGAGGTTCTCTAAAACCTTCATTATGAGCACGCTACCGTTATGTAATGGGTCATCTGGTACGGTTTTCCCTAGGATTATGACATAGGGCTCTTAAATTAGGAATTGAAACACGTCCTTCAAGGTCGGCAGCACAACAATGATGCTTCTGGTATTGGAGTTGTCCATAAGGGACGGTAGCTATTGAACATCAAATGTACCGTCTGCCTGTTTGCTGCTCTTTGGCACAAAAAAAGAGTTGAAAGAGTAACAAAGAAAGTAAACTGCTTGCAGATTTGCTCTTGGTAATTTAGATTTGGTACTTAAACCTCGGGAACAATACTTTTTCTTAGATGAAGAGTAAGTACCTTATATCCTTGTTACCTTATCTCCTTACAATGTGTATGTAAAATCTCATTATAATTGGCTGACTTGAGTGGAGAAAAAGTTATTTGCTTTGACTATCCACAATTTATATGTGGCATAGAGTCATTGGAACATCGCAGAGGCATCAAAGAGGGGTGTTGTGAAGAACTTTTCAATATGGTGGACCCATCGCCGTTCCAAGCTCGCATCTTCCATGCTAGCTGGCTGCTCATACACATTCTAAAACCAAGAAAAATAACGACAACTGTGAAGTTCTCTGAAACTTTCATTATGAGCACGCCACAGTTATAGAATGTGTCATTTGGTACGGTTTTCCCCCAGGATTATGACATAGGGCTCTTCAAGTAGGAATTGAAACACGTCCTTCAAGGTCGGCAGCACATCAATGATGCTACTGGTATTGGAGTTGTCCATAAGGGACGGTAGCCATTGAACATCAAATGTACCGTCTGCCTGTTTGCTACTCTTAGGCATAGAAAAAGAGTAGCTAGAAGTTGAAAGCGTAACAAAGAAATAAAAAAACGAAACTCAACTTTGCATTTATAATACTAGTGTCTAATTAAAGACAATTAAAGAAAGAAATATTTTCTGACCTACATTACATTTAAAGTCAACCGTAGGAAACGATTCACGTTCAGATCAATTAATATTGTAAGTTGGTTTAAAATTACCGTTGACTGTCATCGTCCATTAATCATTATCATAGACATGCTCATTGACATACCCAGTGGCATATATTCAATCACATCCGATTAGCAATTACTCATTTCCCTTTATCTAAATGTTGACACGTACAATTTGATAATCTGACAGCGTCTGAACTTATATCAATTCGATTACAATCGGCTTTACGTTTTAAATGAATAAATTATGTGGTCTTTTTCTGACAGGTTTATTGAACCAGTTTTGAGGTTATAAATTTACTTGGGTCATTCATTACATTTATGAGAAATATACTTATTTCTGTGGAGTCGTTTTTATTAGTAATTTTTACCTTAAAAAAGCAAAAAAGGCATGTTGTGTCCTTTTCTATAATAACATGTATACAACATTTCATGATGATCGATTGAGTAGCTTAGGCATAAAATCGTAACAAACAAACATATATTCGTTTTATAATTAACTGATACCTACGATTTTGTTTCGTCCGTTTATTATTTTCACAATATATATAGTATATAATTTTAATATACAGAGAAAAAATATAAGTGCCACTCTACAGCAAGAAATCCAGTATCGCTGAACGCGTAGTGTTTATAAAAATGGTAGTTTCTTAAAATTGTAATAACTTTGGATTAAACGAAGTTATGATGTCATTTTTTTAGATAAGAGCCAAGTGTCTAAGAAGTAAAATTATAAAAAATAAAAAACTTAGGTTTTTTTTGCTACTTAGTTTACAGCTAAGGTACTTTTAAAGTATTTTAATTTATATTTTACTAGCTGTGTCCGGGGCTTCACACTCGATTATATTCATACTTTTTTATAATATTATTTATTTTATTAAATAGTTTTAGTAAAATAGATAACGCGAGAATGTTCTGTGTTTAAATGTCTTACTACACGTATCAATTTTCATGAAGATCAACTGAACGTAAAAGAGGTTGATATCCTGCAACGCCATCTTGTGGTGGATTGTAGTAAAACGAATAAAACCTTCTCCTTAAAAAATAGTGAGGCGTGTAAATTGTCACAGTAACCCATTTCGTGTTAAATGTTTAAAATGTTTTATACTATTGACGATATCGTAAAATCATACATAGAAAAAACATTAAAAGAATAATAATACTGCATGTTAATTTCAAATTTAAAACATTCGTTAAGTGTAAAACCACCCAGAGCGTACAAGTTCAAAGGTTAAATATGCCTTCGCGACCTGCCTCGGACGCTTTTTATCGGCTAAATTAAGGTAATGGAGACCCGTAGCGTTAAGCGCTATAACAAGCTGTTATTGTGGAACATTGATTGCTTGTACTCACGCGGCCAGTATCCACTTTGGATACAAGCACGTGTGGGTCGGAGCTATGGAGCTCGACTAGTTTGCCAAAAAAAACAATTATAATTGACTAGCGTTGTTTATTATATTAACAAATTTATTTTAAAAAAAGGCCGTCTCTAAAGTCGGTTTACGGATGATAATTTTACGCGATAACATCATAATAAAACATTGATGTAAAAATTGCATACTTTTATGAATGGAATTATTTATTTTTTTATGTCAAAAGGTGGCAAAAGAACAGGTGGGTCACCTGATGTTAAGTGTTCACCACCGTCCATAAACACAAGTAACACCAGGGGAGTCGCAAGTGCGTTGCCAGCCTGTGAATAGACGAGGGGAAGGGAAAAGAGGGAAGCGAGGTGGTCCATCAGCGCTCTCACTGACCGAACGAAACGCAACAATGCAAGCACTGTTACTTCACCTTGGTGTTCTGTGAGAGGGTGATACTACCCCGGGCGAGCTAAAATAATATACTTAAATACTAATTATTCTACATATTGATAGACGCATAGAGTAACAAACCCGCGCGCTTGTAAGTGTAAGCGGTTTCATAATTCTATGGATAGACGAGTCACAAGCCGAACGCTTAGGCCGATCCTGCCTCTCTATCAGGCGGAACGTGCAAATGAGTCATGCTTTTATGTGCGTGTAGCCCGCGTTCGTCAAGTTAAAAATATTAAATGAAAAATTATTCACGACAAGAAAGCATATTTTGAACGTATACCGCTTCAAAACACCGTAATTTATTAAAACTTTATGTTAAACGAAGATATCTTGATTATTTTTATAAATAACGAACAAGTGTGTAAGAAGTAAAACAAAACAAAATTGGTTCAATGGAATAGTTTTAGATGCGTGCACAATGGCCAACCTCTATCAATTTATATATATATACACTAGCTGATACCCGTAACTTTATCTACGTTTATTATCTTTACCTAGTTTTCTTTCGTACTTAACTCGCACCATAAGTCAAATTACAATAACTTTTGATAGAGTGAATCGATTTTAATTAAACAAAAAGTAAATGTTACTCAAGGATGTATATATATATATATATATTTCTAAAAATCAGTTGTTTTTATTAAATTACGTATTGTTAGTCAATTGCAATATGTTTTTCACAATAATGAAAAAAGTACAGACATGTAAAATTTATCTTCTTATTATATCGACGGGAGAAAGCGAAAATGTTACTATGTTGTCACTTTTTACCATATTCTTGTATAAAAAAATACCACTTCGAATGGTGTGGGTCTCGCTTTTCTACGATTAAAATTTTCATTGATACGACCTTAGTTTTTTGCCTAGTTTTAGCACTATACATAAAAAAATTGTTAATTTTTTAAATAGTTTTTTGGCTCTGGTGTAAAGTTGGATTTTTCAAGTTACGACAATTCCGCTTTCTTCCGTCGATATGTATAGATATAAAGTAGTTAAATGTTAGTTATATTGTGAAATATTATGGATGATAAAATAAATTACTTTGTTTAATTTTAAACAATTTTAAACATAATGCCTGAATACGCTACTGCACTCGGCCCTTGGATGTGTGTCAATCAAACCTCGATAGCCGGTGTAATGAGCCTGCGATTACATGTGATTTTATAAAGAGGACGAATTTCATTTTTGTCTACACATTTGTTAGTACACTAATGAGGGATTATTTTTTTGGAATATTTGAAAGCGTCAATGGGAGATAAAATTAATTTCAAAGTGTGTTGAAATGAAGTTTATATTTATTAATAAGTACGTAAGATTTCCGATATTATGTTGTCACTTTTAGGTAGGCGCCAGAGTAAGTGATTTATTTATGTAAGTATGATGCAATAAGCTGCCATAAAATATGTTGGCCGGCGCCGCTTGTATTCATGTATTCATTGTAGTGAAGCCGCTATTATAACCGCTTTTCTTGGACTGTATATTTTAAACGCCACGTTATCTAACCTCGACGTCAAATGCAATAACTAAACGGTTGTAGTGTAAAAAAGAAGGATGTTTTAAAAACAAACTCATTTGTTTACACACGGCTGTGTCAGATAATTACAACGGGTAAAGGATACAGGATTAATAATGTAAGAAAGGTACTGTTACATGGATAAGTAGGTAATCAAAATGCCGTCACTCTTCATTATCTGGTGTACGCCGATGGCATCCATCGTGCTAACGGGCTTCGGTCGCTCACTATGGAAATATTTTAATTTGTTGACTGTGTTATTTTTTTATTAGGTCATTCATAACAAATGTTATGTAGACTTTTTACTTTTGATACTTTTTATACAAGACTTTAATGTAAGATATAATTGATGTTATTAAAAAGTCAAGGAATTTGTAGGGACCTCCGGCAGAATTGAAATCTCAAAACAATTGTTCTGTGTTCTTTTTTCAGTTTTATAAACCATTATTGTCTGTAATATTTTAATGTAGTAAATTGAAATTATTAACATTGACCTGGTTTTCACATCTATCAACACTCCAAACAATAACTAATTATATACACATTTATGCTTTTTTTTTCGAACTGACTACGCTATTGAACTTGCAAGGTCTTAACAGCTTCACCGGACTACTAAGGCGAGCGCTTTGGGCAACTAGCTCAAGGGTGCACGACACACCTCGGCTTGGGCTGTTGCCTGATACATGCAATTCGCGACCTATCTGAGGTTTTTTTTAACGTGGGGAATGCCCTTATGGATACACCATCCTCTCGGGGGAGAGGGTGGGTTATGTCCAACTCACACGGACTAAAACCCCACGGTGTACGTCTTCCGCTATAGTTGGGGCGGCACGAGACCTCTATAGACTTCATCGTGCCGCCCCACACTGGGCTGAAAATCGGCTTTCATAGACTTAGGGACTTTTATTTTTAAGTGTCGTTTTTTTTGCTTGGAATAGCTTCAGTATACTGTTATTATACTCATATATTCACTTGAGTTAATTTGGCTTAAAAACTAACAAGTTATATTTTATTTACGAAAAATTTGTATGAAGCTGACATGAAAAATCAGGATATCTCTGGAAGCGCAAAGAAAACCGTAATATCCTTTCATACGGTTATAGTACTAATTATTTATGATT
>MU160884.1:0-39337 GCA_015888305.1 Antheraea pernyi | reverse complement strand
CGCAGTCGTGACCGTAATATAAAGTATGACAAAAAATCATAAATAATTAGTACTATAACCGTATGAAAGGATATTACGGTTTTCTTTGCGCTTCCAGAGATATCCTGATTTTTCATGTCAGCTTCATACAAATTTTTCGTAAATAAAATATAACTTGTCAGTTTTTAAGCCAAATTAACTCAAGTGAATATATGAGTATAATAACAGTATACTAAAGCTATTCCAAGCAAAAAAAAACGACACTTAAAAATAAAAGTCCCTAAGTCTATGAAAGCCGATTTTCAGCCCAGTCGCGCCCCAGCGGTTGGCCCAGCAGCAAAAGCGCCGCCTCCGTCTTGTTGGGAGGCGGCCTGGTACACACCGGCCATCTCCTCCGTTCGCCGGACCTGTGTAATGGGAAGATGGGCCGCCCGACCCATCTTCCCTGGTCCGGTTACAGTGGGAGTAGGTGGTCAGACTGACGCCTCCTCCTGCCAGTCCTTTTTTTTAACGTAGGGAAACCCCTTATGGATACGTCAACCTCCCGGAGGAAAGGGTGGGTTATATCCGAGTCGCACGGACTAAAACCCCACGGTGTACCGACAGACCGTTTTGTGGGAGCGTCAAGGGATCGTTCAAGCTAATCAACCTTGTAGAGCCGCCCCCACGGTCCGCCCGGCGGAAGGTGACCGCCGGGTTCCTACCTATAGAGGGACAGACCGGGTACACACCGGCTGCCCCCCCTCGTCCGCCGAACCCGTGCAATGAGGAGATGGGCCCCCCGGCCCATCCCCTCAGGTCCAGCTACGGTGGCAGGAGGAGTTGGGCGAAGCGCCTTCTCCTCCTGCCTGTCCATATAAAGATAAATCTAACCTAACCTAATTGCACTTCATTACTATCATATATGTAGCTGCGGTGGCGTTAATACATAAGTAACGGGTTATCCTTAGCTCTAAACTATACAATATATAATGCTATTGTCATTTAACTTTTATAAGATAATATTGTGTATATTTCATTGTCTTTGCTTAAGTAAACTCTGAAGCGTTTTACTTACCATATGTCTGGAGGCTAATTCGAAGAAACCGTACAAAACTACAGCGTAGTGCGACACCAGGTAGAGGTTGCACCACGTCGGTAACTGAACGTCGTACTTTTCTCTATTTTCCACCTGGAGAAAGATATTTTCATGATAAGCAGGAAATATAATGCGTGAAACGTTTTATGCGTGCAATCCTAAAACCTACATTTCATTGGCAGTTCCCGTATTCAAAGCTCGGAAAATATCAAAGAACTAGTTTTTGCTCACGGTTTTCTAGATGAGTTTACCCTACGTTCTTCTCTATATCCCTGACGATGTGTATGCCCAAATTCAAGATGGCCGGCTGAGTAGTTACGACGTGAATGCGTAACAGACAAACACAATTTCGCTTATATAAAGGCCATCGCTCGCCAAGCCTGTTCGCTGCCGAGCATGGCCGAAACCATGCTCGGCAGCGATAAGTCCGTTCCCACGGCCGCCGCCAGACCGCAGACCTATTTGAGCTAACCTAAGCTAAGCTAACTATACATACATATATGAGTTGTTGAAACATATATGTGTACCAAGCATAAATACCTTAACAACTCCTATATATATTTCGTATCGGATAATTTTCTAAACTATTTCAGTTTTATAAGGGAAAAAAAAATCCTTCCACTTTCATGTGTAAGCGTGTATGGGTGCACGTGTGTGGAGGTGGCATGTGTAGAGTTGTTGCAGTGATGTAAGATTTTGTGTCACTATATCGCACGAGCAGCGCACTCAAGGGATCCAAGCCGAGGAAACGGACCTAGACTTCAGCTGTCTTCAATCTTAATCCTAATGCTAAAGCCTAATCTTTTATGCAGTTTGTTAAATAATCAAATTATATGTGTATATGTTGTGTCATTCTAGCAGTAGTGTGTGTTTTAATAAATTTAATATATTTTTATACATTTTATGTTTAAATATAGCTTTATGGACTTCTCCTTCATATAAACTTTAACTATGCCAAATTTCACGTTCATCCGTTCGCGCAATTCGCTTAAAAAGGGTTACAAAGTTTTCGCTTCACGTATTACAATAAATTTCTATTATTCCAAAAATTGCAGCTAACAATTTTATTAATTTTTGAGAAATATTGTAAGCCAAATTGCGCAGTTTAAACATCAATGTTCAAGTAACATCTAATTATGAATTGAACTAGTTAATTAAATGACAGATTGATAAATAATTTTCAAACATTATACCAATACGAGAAATACCATATGAGATCTTTAATTAAAAGCGAACATGGTAAGAGTGTCCTGCTGATAGTGCATCCTATAACCCTTAACAAATTGGGATACGAGTCGTTTGTCAAATCGCTCTCACGCTTGTCGTTTGTACAGCACGTTTCATTTGTCAAGCAATAAATGTTACTATGGCATATCGATTTGTGTTTACTGTCATGTTAAAATAATTTGTGGTTCAGCACAATTCTATATAACGTCATATTTAATTATTAATTCAAATTAATAGTATTCAATGCGATCAACTAAAGAATCCTACTTATAAAGATGGATTATGTGTTCAATTTAAATAGACTAAGTCAATACCTTTGCTCCCATTTTTGTCAACCGATTTCTTCTTTTTTTTCGTTTATTACCTGTTGACGAGTTTTGGTATTTTTTTCATACTATCGACGAATCGAAGCGTTTATTTATAATCTATATACAATCCTTACGTCTACTAAACTACACTATTTGTATATATGTACACTCTTATTTATATTTGTATTATGTATTATGTATATTTGTACACTCTTAAAAAAACAATTACAATCATTAATACGTTATTAATGAAGAAACTTAAAAAAAAGGAATGATGGTTGAATTTCGACCACTGGACAAACCCTTGTGTATATAACACATATATAGATCGATTTTGTTATATATTATAACTCAGTTTAATAAACCCGACACCATTTTGTGTTACTTATTTTTAATTTGATAAGGTTTTGATAAAGACAAACTTGATCTTAAATTTGTAGCAATAGTAGATACATTTGATATGTTGAGCAATGGTGTGTTCTGTATTATTGTTTTTAACTTAAACGTTTTCGAAGTGATATCGTTTTATAAATCGATGGACGCCGGTTGAACACACGAAAAACCATGACTCATTGTCACGTTCCGCCTGAGCTGAGCGTGCAAACGAGAGCACGGAACAACAAATAGAGAGGGACGATCGGCCTAAGCGTTCGGTTTGTAACGCATCTATCTTTCTTCCACTTCAACGGCCAATGCGTCCGAGTCGTTATCACGTAAAATTGTCGTTCGTAAACCGACTTTACAGACAACCAAATTATTTTCTTTTAATTTCCGATACATGAATATTAATCGTAATCGTATGGGCACTAATTGAAAATCAACGCTACTGCATTACTTGTACTGCTGAGTGTGGTTGTCAGTTATTGGATATAATTGTTTTGCTTTGGTTCCAACAAAAACACGATTCCTTCTTTTATTTAATCGGCTACCACGAAAATTGTTAGATATTTGAACACTGAGAATTTTTATACAATGTTCACTTTGCTATAAGTCCATTATTTATTACAACAAAAATAAATTACAACAAATAAACGCGAGTTGATCCGCCGACACGGCTTGTTTTGTACGAGTATATAGAAATATCTATTTACGCTTTATTGCCAACATCATAAGTAGAGCAACATATTTCAATTCTCAGCACAATAGCACTACTTTTCAATCTGATGAAGACAGTATTTAAAGCATTTTACAAAGAGAGCAAATAGTATAGCGCAAATGGTATACGACGGACTTGTAATTTATTTTAGATACTACGTTTTCCTGTCGTTTAGTTTGTGTTTCTGGAGATATTCAAGATGAAAGTAGCCTTCCACAAGTCCCGGATTGCTTGTATGATAAATTTTATTGCAATCGGTTTTAAGAGTTTAATAAGAATAAGATAACAAACAGTTATAGTTGTTTAGTATTTGTAATATTAGTTAGGATTAGACACACACTTATAAAAATAATAATTACCTCTTGAAAAAATGTTTACCATGTAGGTACTCGTATATATATTTTTATGAGATCAGCGGTAGCAAAAAAAAAGAACAAGTTACGTTTTTAGTGTATTAACGATATTTTATAGAAGACACGTGAGAATCTTAATCATTGTACTGTGTAATAAAGTTAAGAATTAATTCCAACTACGGGTCGCCTATATTCGACCATAATTAATTTTGATATTCAATAAGAGCAAAGAGAATAATAATTATTTCAGTGGTTTCATATATTTACTAAAGATAAATTATTTATCAATTAATGGTGAATGTATATTATTGAAAAATTAACTTACAATTTGATTAGTTAATTTCAAAGGGTATGTAAGGTATGGAACGTCAATCATATTACATATATTGAATGTAGGATGAAAAAAGGTAATTGGAACGTAAGAGTAAAATGAAGGATGGCGAAAAGTCTTTTTCATTGGCATGTGTGTATATGCTGTGTGTCATTCAAGCAATAGTGTAATGTACATTTTAATTAATTTAGTGTATTTTATATTTTTTTTAAACTATGTCAAATTTCACGTTCATCCTTTGGCGCAATTCGCTTAAAAAGGGGTACAAAGTTTTTGCTTCACGTATTAATTTATAGATATTTTTGTTCTCCTAAATAAGTAAAATATAATTTTAACTTGATAATGAAATATATTATCTATTTAAACATTTTATTCAACCAAAATACAAATTACATCGCAATTAATGCGTTGATAAAAACGGTTAAGATTTTTTAAATCAACGATTAGCAACATTATTTTCTCAAAAAACATTTTATTTTATATCATAAGAGGCAAACGAACAGGTGGGTCACCTGATGTTAAGTGACCACAACCGTCCATAGACACTTGCAACACCAAAAGAGTCGCAAGTGCGTTGCCACCCTGTGTTTGGGAGAGGAGTTTGAGGGGCGACGGGAGGGGGAGGGGAGGTGGGTTATCCGGCTCTCACTGACCGAACGAAACACAACAATGCAAGCACTGTTACTTCACGTCGGTTTTCTATGAGAGGGTGGTACTACCCCGGGCGAGCCGACCCATTCATATTAAAACCAATAATAGGTTCAGCGTGGCTCTACCACCTTACTATTCAAATATTATATTATAAACATACAAATACTGAATTTAAATTAGAAATTAAACAGAGATGTTTTAATTAACCCTTATGTAGATTTAATAACAAACCGTTATCCAATAAAATGCGATTCCAACAGGATTATTACATAGTGGGAATCTTGACTCCTTACATTTTAATAGTAGATATCTCCATAGGAAACTTATCTTTTTAAGGGTTCATGATAAACGTTTTAAAACTCGTCGGAACTAATAATTCTCTATGTCCACATGAATATTCAAAGGTTCGAGTTTACATTAAATTAATGTACTGTACTCACGAGTCCTGTTATAAGGAAATACCATTTGTAAACCCCTGTTAGAGTAAAGACTGTGTATACAGAATAATGCTAGCGATGTCGGGGACCAATAATTTTAAAAGTATAACCAAATATATTTCAATTCTATTTCGCATTAAGTTAATTATTTTCTTTTATTACTTTCATATATTTGATACTAGCTGATTCCTCGCGACTTCGTCTGCGTCGTTTATTATCAAGGGGCGTTTTCGGCGAAAGCTCCTAGCTGGCTCGACTTTTTCCGATATTGCCTACTATCGTTATATTTCAACCAAAAAAAATAAAATCGAGACAAATTATATATCTAAACCTTCCTCGTGAATCAGTCTATCTATTAATGATTAAAATGCGTGATAATCCGTTTAATAGTTTTCGAGGTTATTGCGAACTTACAGACATGACAGACAGACGCGGCGGAGATTTTTTTTTTAATATGGTACTGATACGTAAACATTTGAACATGGAGAGTATAATAAATAATAACGAAACGCATGCGGAATGGCGGGCACAGCTAGTTCCAATATAAGCAATCTATACATTTAATATGGATGTAAATCTAACGTGTCTGTACCGTTTTAATTATCGTGAACAAAATTGTTTCAGATGTCTAGGAATAAATGATAAAATACATTTTTAGAAAAATCTGTCTGTCTGTCTGTCTGTCTGTCTGTTTTTATGAACACGCATCACTGCTAAAGTACTAGGTTCACGATAAAATCTAACCAAGAACATCATAAGGCATATCTTCGAGAATAACATAGCCTTTGTTTCATTAAAATCGGTTCACTCTATCAAAACTTATTGTAATTTTAATGGCGACGCGACTTAACTACGAGACAAAAGTAAATAAGTAAAGTGGACTTAATACATTCAGAATATTTTATTAGTTACTGTTTTTTTTTTATATTAGGTTCCACGCAGTTGGAGTCGCGGCATAGCTAGTGATGAAATATATTTACAATTAACATTTAACTTATATTATAAATGCGAAAGTGAATTTGTTTGTCTGTTTGTTATGCTTTCACGCCTCAACTACTCAACCGATCATAGTGAAATTATGCATGTCAGGGGTACTAAAAATGCCATAGTATACCTTTCATAACAAAAATACTGTTCCCCAGGAATAGGGGTGTAAGGGGTGTCGAATAACATCATAAGACTTGAGACACCCAAGCAAACCTCACCTACATGAGGTGCACCCTGCTGAATAACGAACGATGCAATGGCGAAAGCGGGGTGGTAGGGTTCTACAGCCTGACTGGGTCGCAACCACCATGTATATGGCGAAAAAGCCCGTAATAGTGATTCACTTCTGCGGGTCGCATTTCGGGATCAGCCTATGCATATCAAGCTTTTCAGGCCAGACGACGGATAGTGTGTCACTCGATGGTCGCCATTTTTTTTTAGATTGTACTGTACTTACCATCAGGCAAAGTGCAGTCATTTTGCCGTGCTACAATACAAAAAAAGGTCAAATATAACTTAAAGCCGACGAATCCACGAGAGAAACAAGTAATAAAATAAGTTAATTTATTCTTGAAGAATATAAATATTATTATAAAAAATACTATATAATCAGTAATAATGTTTAAAACTAGAGTACTAAAAATCTACAATAGGATTTATATATATTCAATAATATCTATGTTCATTTTGTAATATTTTCATCATCCAATTATCCTTAAAAGGTCTTTATGATAGGTTGAAACGGTCCATTTATTTTTATCATAAGGGGAAATAAATTTATCACGCTTAGTATTAAAATACTTATGTTCAATATGAACGTCGTAATATTAACGCAGTGTTCTGTGTACACAATCATAAAAGGATTTTAAAGAATGATAAATTATCAATGCTCTTATTTTTCAACTAAATTGGACTAACGCATTTGAAGCTATTTATTTATTACCAGTCTCGTTGATTTCATTAAGAAAGCTTTTGTTTTTAGCCGCAAGGAGCTATATATTACTAAATTATCTACAAGGAAGACGTAAATAATTTGTGTCTTTGATTTGACTAATCTTTTGCTGTGAATTACTTTTCACTACTTTTATTTATAACTAGCTTCTGCCCCCGACTTCGTCTGCATTAGTTACTTTGGGCTAACGATAACACGTAGCGGAAGCTCTCAAAAGACAAAAAAACCCCGATTTTTAAACATTACTTAGGGTTGCTCCGGTCCTTTTGGTCTGGGCGTGAAGATATTTAGCTTATAGCCTTGATTGATAAATGAGCTATCTAACGCTGAAAGAATTTTTAAAATCAGACCAGTAGTTCCTGAGATTAGTGCGTACAACCTACTAAACAAACAAACATCCATTTTTTACTACTGACTACGCTATTGTGTGGAGGTGATATGTGTAATGTTGTCGCAGTGATGTAAGGTTTTGTGTCACTGTATCGCGCGGGTAGCGCACTCAAGGGCTCCACGCCGAGGGAACGGACCTAGGCTTGAGCTGCTGCCGAGGGGGGCCTAGTCTGGTGTGCGGGAGCGAAATTTACCCACAGACTACGGCGGCGTGATCTGTGGTTACTCGGGCGTGGCCGTGAACACGCTCTGTTTAGAGAGACAGGCTGATACTGATCGTTGACTGCCGTTATTTCATCGGGAGGGTTGGTAAAAATATGTCGCGGATGTTTTTTATAACGCGCAGCGTTTGGTACGGGTTTGTATTTTGCGGCGGATACCACTAACGGACTGGGAGAACAACAAACCTCCAGCTTTATATTATTAGTGTAGATTACAATCTTCTCTCGTACTTAACTCCAGCCGTCATTCCAATTACAATAACTTTTGGTAGAGTGGACCGATTTTAATAAAACAAAGTCTAAGTTACTCCTGAGATCCTCATGCTTTGCTCCTATGCTTTATGGTTATCTTGTTGAGGTAATATCGTGAACGCAGTACTTTAGCAGTGATGCGTGTATCATACGAACAGACAGACAGACATTTCTAAAAATTTTTGTTCTATTTTAAATTGCGATTTAATTATTTTAAATCAAGTACTTCATGCTAATAACGTATATTGTTATAAAACAACAAATATTTATATGAGATGATATTTATAAATTACTGCAAATAACCTTTCATAGTTATTGAATAAACGCATTATACGGTAGCCATAAAGTCTGTACAAGGTTTTACGATTTTGCCATAATAATTTAAAACGCAGTAGATTTTACTAGTATGTTCTAGTTTGAAAAATTTGATTGACAATAAGTACCAATCTTAGAATAACTGTATGCTAATTTAGTTTTTTTTTCTGTTTATTGTAGCACGGCAAAATGACTGCACTATGCCTGATGGTAAGCACAGTACAACCCAAAAACAATGGCGAGCACCGAGTGACGCACTGCCCATCGCCGGTCGCCACTGTCATGCCGGCCTGCGAAAAGGTGTATATGCATAGGCAGATCCTGAAACGCGACCCGCAGAAGCGAATCACTATGACGGGCTTTTTCGCCATATACATGGAGGTTGCGACCCAGTCAGGCTGTAAGACCTTACCACCCCGCAAACGTATGTTATAAAAACGGTACGGTACGGTACTGTAACATTAAGTTATAAAAAAACGAAGAATTGGGTTACTAGAGCAAACTAAATATACATTGGATGACGGGAATAAACTTAAGTGCAGTTCTTGTCAAACTTTTTAGCGATCTTCATATAACGGCAGTTTGCGCATGCGCGTAATATAGTCAAAATAAAGTTAAAATATTATTATAGAAATCTAAAATTGGCATTTGTTTGTCTTTTAGGTGTCTCGACGTTATACGTGTAATATAATACGCATTTATAGATCTAAATTTGTGTTCTGTGCATCCATATTTAGAAAGTTCAAAAAGTTTGCTTAGGACTGTACCCTAATATTGAAATTTATACTATGTATTTGTTAATTCTTTATTCGAAAAATGTTTATTATCCTAAAATCCTTCTTGTTCCAGATCAAGGCCTGCATCATTAAACAGCACCCTTCCGACACCATTAATAACTGTAAGGGTCACGAGACAAGTTCAAAGCGGCGATTGCCTGGGCGTTGATAAGCGATATCACGAGTGTAATACTCATGTAAGATTTATTTTTTAATTTACATTTAAATAAGCCTTCTGTTGCCATGGTAACGTCCTTACAATAAGTCAACAGATTACTGAAAAGTTTAAATTATCTAGTCTGAACTTCAGGATTGGCAGTATAGATTAATTCCTTCGCCTGTCCTGTTGGATGAATATTATTACTTCTATCTACCGCCGCCATGCTTTTCATTTTTGGCAGGATCTTCATCTGTCCATCATGTAGAAAATTTTATATGTTATTCATAATCTTGTGTTATTTGACTCTATATTTTATAAGCGATTCGGTTATTGTGGACAAGTGAAGAGGATGGGAAATAATACCACAGAGCACGAATTCTGAGATGCCACAAAAACTCCATGGAATTTATTACATTGGTGCCACCATCTTGTTAGAACATTGAAATTATCATTGAATAATACACTTATATTATTACCTACTTGACAATGGCAGTATATTGTAATAACAGAATATTGGTAGCCCAAAATAATAAATAAATAACTGTCTACCAGTTTAGGATACTGGAAACATGGACATTTGCGTCTAATTTCGCACGAATTTCTGATAGTAAATAGACTTCCTGTAACATTATTTCAAGCAGAACAATAAGCTGCCGTCTAATTGAGCTAATCAATTTAGCATTAGAACTACGAATTTCCATGAAAGTGCTAATAAATAGGAGTAAATTACCCATAATGATTTATACAACTATTGGATGATGTCTATATAAAACGTAATAGTTTATCTCTTTAGTTGTAACTCGATTAATGCATTTGCATGATTAGTATTGTTCCTTTTAATTTGCATCAACCATAAACGTACGATATTATTATGTAATTTGCACTTTACATCTTGCCATTTGTCTCTGTCAATTTGTTGTTAGAATGGGCATTTTGCGTTGACCTATTTGCTAACATAAAATGTGGTTTAGGGTTTGCCACGAATTTTTAATAGTTATGAAATTGTTTTATGAACGATAAATCTTAATACTTTGGTTGAGGATTATACCTATATCTATTTATATATCTATTTTGGGCTGAAGTACTATTGGCATAGATTTTGTTTTTTTATCAACTGTCCTTTTTTTGAGGCGACATAAAAGTAGTTGGCTTGTATTAAAATGCATTAAAATGTTTTCAAAGAGAGAGTTCAGATTTATTATAAATGGCAAGTTTACTGAACTTGTGGCATTTAGTACTCAAGTTTTGGTGCGCTATATATCTAAATATGATCTCATATTGCAGCCATGTCCTGGAGGTACTCTAATTTGCTAACACAAAAAGGTGTTTTAGGGTTTGCCAAGAATTTTTTAATAGTTATGAAATTATTTTATGAGCGATAAATCTTAATACTTTGGTTGAGGATTATACCTATATCTATATTTTGGACTGAAGTACTATTGGAATAGATTTTGTTTTTTTATCAATTGTCCTTTTTTTGAGGCGACATAAAAGTAGTTGGCTTGTATTAATATTGCATTAAAATGTTTTCAAAGAGAGAGTTCAGATTTTTTATAAGTGGTAAGTTTACTGAACTTCTGGCATTTAGAACTCAAGTTTTGGTGCGCTATATGATCTCATATTGCAGCCATGTCCTGGAGGTACTCTAAATACACGGGCCGAGCAGTGCGCGGCGTATGATAGGAGGCCATTTCGTGGACGGTTTTACACTTGGATTCCATATATAGATGGTGAGTGTTTTCATTAAGTAATCTAACTTTAATATACTATTCAATGCGAATTAATTTTGAAAAAAGTAATATGTAAATAAAACTTCGTACAGTATATAATTTAGAAAGTACTTAAGTCACATATAGGTAATTTTCTCCGTCTACTTTTTTCTTTACTAATTCTTAGGAAGACGTATAAAAGTTAGTTATAGGGCCATTATAATTTTTCCTGTTCCAATGTGATAAATTCTCATGACTTTAATTTTTTTACAATAAAAGCTTAAATTTAGCATTTCATAAAATTGACAAAAGATAACCATTGCTTCCTTGTAAATTTCGTTTTTAGTGTTTTTAAAGAATTGATAAGATTATTTACTTACCAGGTGATTCACCTTGTATGCTGAATTGTAGACCGCTGGGACAGCATTTTTACGCATCTCTCGCTCTAGTGGCTGATGGCACATCATGTACTAAGCCAGGTTTTCGTGCAATATGTATACAGGGAACTTGTAAGGTAAGTACTTATGAATACATTGTATTAAGTTATTATTTGCTACTACATAACCGCTTAATGTAAAGATGTTGTAAACGAATAATGACTTCCATTAAAGTTCGAATATTTTACGACATGAATACGTTAGATATAATCATTAGTACGAGGGTATAAAATTGCTATGTGTTTAAGCTTACCAAGGATAATAAGTAATATGATACTTGGACTTACCGCAATGTTGCTTTTTTGCTTCGATCAACAATAACTAGATAAAGAAAGGGTCACGTACAAAATCGAAGCTAAATCCTGTCCGCGTAAATATATACAAATGTGTAGCTATTTGTTTACTAAGAAAGGGAGAAAAAAGTTTTAAAACAGTTGTAAGTTCAACCTAATTACAACCATGACACCTAGTAATAAAGTCACAAATATTTTCTAATAATTATGATGAAACGAGCAAAGTAATAAATTACTCCCATCACTAATAAATGAAAAAACAACATAAACAACATTTAGTGTGAATTCAACCTTAACACGCAATGAATAAAGTACTTTTCCCCGTTATTGTGCGTGTTTGTGCATGGTTGGCGAGCCTTGATCAAGCAATTGTGTGATGTTTAAAATCGGTAATTTTGTTCAAAATTTGATATTATGTGTTAGTTTAAAGCTTAAAATATAACTTATTCAACATGTATTTAGCGAAAGTAAGATACTCCGACCGTTAAATTGCTTTTTCGGTTAATATTATTGCATCTTTTGAATACACTGCGGCATTGTGAAACGTGCTTATATTGGCTGTGTTTCAAACAAACTAAACAAAATAAAAGCTCACATTTCAAGTGAGCTGTTCTTTTTCGGGTATTATTTTGCATCTTTTGAATACACTGCGGCATTGTGAAACGTGCTTACATTGGCTGTGTTTCAAACAAACGAAACCCGATACCTAGTTATTTTTGATCGAAGCTTTTTTGTCTTAAATATCATACTTAAGGTGCCCTTTTTGATAAATTTTAAGGGTGAACTCGCGTGGCACTGTGAAGCTTTCTGTGATAGGTGTCGCTAGTGCCGCGTGATCCACTCGGTAGTGCATTTTGTTTTACGCGGGCATTTTAAAATAGAAGGAACTGATGGAAAGGTCCAATCTTGTCCACAATACACGTTTAGAAGTATTTAGATATATAAATCAGCATTTAAAATTAAGCGAATTAATTTATCAGCTCTAACTAGTATCTAATTAGATTGTAATACTGGTTTTATGCAATAATATTATAAGTAAAAAACTGTAAATACGTCATAAACGCTTCGACAACAACACATATCACCTCCACACACATGCACGCATACACGCTTACACATGCAAGTGAAAAGGTTTAATTTTTTTTTAGTTTAGAAAATTATCCGATACAAAATATATATAAGTTATATTGAGGTATGTATGCTTGGTACACATATATGTTTCAACAACTCTTATATGAATAAATAGTTAGCTTGGCTTAACTCTGATAGCTCGCGAATTGCATGTCTCAGGCAACAGCCCAAGCTGAGGTTTGCCGTGCACCCTTGAGCCAGTTGTCAAATATAATTGGCTGAGCGCCTTAAGCGCTCGTCTTAGTAGTCCGGTGAAGCTGTTAAGACCTTGCTAGGTCAATAGCGTAGTCTGTACGAAAAAAAAAACGCTTCAGCAACGCCGTGTTAAAATTTGGCTTCCTTTTGACGACTGCCCCATCAATGTGACCCTATCTAAGCAACATATATCTATTTCTTTTCCACCACCGATATTAAGAATATGCCAACATACTTCCACAATTTATCTAAGACAGTGTGGCATTACAATATTACTTTACGTATGTGTGCGTTTTCGTGTCATTTGTTTAGTCAATATATCATGTAGGTAACGTATCTACAGTTATAATACTATTGGTTTTATCCCACGGGAATAAAACGAATATACGATAAAGAAATGCTGTCGTTAGCCTACTTATTCGTAATATGTTTATACTCAAATTACACGTTAGAACCGGCGAGGAAGCTGTCTAAAACAAATAAAAAGGGTAACAGATCTGTAACGGTTAATTACAATAATTGGAATAATATGTGCTCCTATATTCGGTTAATTACGGAACAAATTCCAGTTACGTAGATAAGGAACCATTAAAATGTATCTCAAAAGGAATACGTATGAGATATAAAATATTGGGTATAATAACATGAAAGTGTTCGTAACGTATAAATTAAATAAACTGGATGTAATGGGGTTAGTCCGGTGAAGCTGTTAAGACCTTGCTAGGTCAATAGTCAGTTCGAAAACAAAAAAGGTGTAATGGGGACATGGCACCTTTTTTCTTAATTTAATAATACTTAAAATTTTAGTATACTACGTTGATCGATTGGACAGTATATTTTATGTTATATATCATTTATAACTTTTACTAATATTACAAATGTGAATGTGAGTTTGTTTGTTACGCTTTCATACCTTAATTAATCACCCGACCAACGTGAAATTTGGAATACAACTGGTCAGGGGTACAAAAAAGCGTAAAGTAAAAGTACTGATCCCGAGCGATAGATTAAATCGATATTAATGCGAGCAAAGCCGAGAGCAGAAGCTAGTATTTTATACTTGACGAGTAAAATAAAATCAAGTTTTAAAACAATGATACCTAGAGTATAAATAGAATAATTTTACTATAGGCGCTATAATACTGTATGCTAAATGTAAACTCAAGCTGAGGTTGTAGCTCGAAGAATGGGCCAATTATTTTAACAATCACAATAGTCCTTGTAGCGGAGACAATTCGCGGCAAATTATCAACACCACCTAGGTGTTTTGTTATAGGAATGTACACATAATAGCTTTTAGCACCTTCGATAATCCCAGGACATAAATTGAATAACATATTTTGAATTTCAAATATGGTATTATATTCATTTCGCTTTTTTTCCCGATTTTTTTCTTCATCTGTTGAATACGGGCGGTAAGCTCCAAAAATCTTCACGTTGTTCCTCATGAAGAAATATCTAGCTTCTATTTAGTACATCGCAGTAGCTCCTTAGAAGACTATAATTAAACTTTATAGCATTAATTTAACTGGTACTCACATTCTAATTCTGGTATAAGTAGTTATATTGTTTTCTGGAAACAACACACTGCTAATTGATTGTTGGATTTTATTTCTTTAAACGTAATTTTTTTTTGACACCCAATCTTTTAGACTATTACTGCCATTGTCAAGTGAGTATCGATATTACAAGTTTCTTGATATAATTACAATGAACTAACAAGATGGTGGCCATCTTGTTAGAACTTTCCATGGAGTTTTTGTAGCATCTCAGAATTCATGGTCCGTGGTATTATTTTCCATTCACTTCACTTATGCATTATAAACAAACTATATTACATATAACAATACGAATTTTACATAATATAGAATCAAGTAATACAAGATTATGAATAAAATATAAAATCCACTACATGACAGACCAAAATCCCGCCAAAAAAAACTAAACGTAATTTTTACGTTGGTACTTAGAACCTATAACCTTTTTACTGATTTTAAATTACCTTTATTGTCGTTAATGTTTAGTTATTACGGAATGCGTAATAATATGTAATCTGGCTTATACTCTGAAAAGACGTGTTTTGCCTGTAAAAGTCCAGTTCTATATACTGCATACAAATCAAGAATATAAAACCTTTTTGTAAATTTATCCTATAAATAATTAAAAAAAATAATAGATGCGCTAATATACATATGATAACATATTCTATATTGAAAATTAGGCGTAGGTAGGTGATTTGTTTCAATAAATTCCTAAATATAATAAAACTTATACAATGAACGTTACTTTGTAAAATAAATCAGTATTCATAATATTTTGAAAACTTTCAATATAGTAGTCTATATAAGAATAATGGCGGTAATAAATTAAGAATTTATCTACAGAAAGTTGAGATGTATATTGGAAAACTTCTGAGTTTAAGATTGCTTGTATTTTATTGTTGTTAATAGGTGGAAAGTGTTGGTTCGTTTGACGGGATCTGTTACGCTTGGGTTGACTAAATTCACGTATTACATATCTAATGTAGATTCAATTATAGATCAGTAATAAGTTTTATTTTGATTGAAGAAGGCGTTACTTTACGGAAAGCCATCATTAAATCTGTCTGTCTGTCTGTCTGTCTGTCTGTCTGTCTGTCTGTCTGTCTGTCTGTCTGTCTGTCTGTCTGTCTGTCTGTCTGTCTGTCTGTCTGTCTGTCTGTCTGTCTGTCTGTCTGTCTGTCTGTCTGTCTGTCTGTCTGTCTGTCTGTCTGTCTGTCTGTCTGTCTGTCTGTCTGTCTGTCTGTCTGTCTGTCTGTCTGTCTGTCTGTCTGTCTGTCTGTCTGTCTGTCTGTCTGTCTGTCTGTCTGTCTGTCTGTCTGTCTGTCTGTCTGTCTGTCTGTCTGTCTGTCTGTCTGTCTGTCTGTCTGTCTGTCTGTCTGTCTGTCTGTCTGTCTGTCTGTCTGTCTGTCTGTCTGTCTGTCCCTGTGAACGCGCATCACTCGGAAAGTACTGAACCGATTTTGACGAAACTTGGCACAGTGATAACTAATGTTACGAGATTACATTTAGGATACTTTTTGTCCCATAAAACGCAATGGATTCTCCAGGATCTGCCTGTTTGTCTGTCCCTTTAAACACGTATTACTCTGAAAGTACTGAACCAATTTAGACGAAATTTGGCACAGTAATAACCAATATTACAAGGTTACATCTAGGATACTTTTTATCTTATAAAACGCAAGGGATTCTCCAGGATAACGGACGAAAGTAAAAAAAATGTAGTTCATGATATTCTTGACGAATTTTGGTAAATTTTCTTTGTGCTATATATAGCAGACAGATTAGCTAAAAAATTAAGCTATATTTCCATATGCTACTTCAAAAAAAAATATACCAAAAAAAACGACCACCGTGATTCGAACCGTCGGCCCCGTCGAAACATTTAAAGCCCCGTACGTTACAACTGAGCTACGCCTACATGACATTTCTGTACGTAATTATCGACCACTTATGAAACATTTATGTAGACGAAACTGTCACTTATGTTGTTACATTTATTTCATTGTATAAAAAAATTTTTGCTAAACAAAGGTGACAAGATTTATTTATTTATCTATACTATAATAAAACTGTAACAAAGCCAAATCTGTACATTACAAGGTTACATTTAGGATACTTTTTGACCCATAAAACGCAAGGGGTTCTCCATGATAACTAAAGAAAAGAAATTAGTTAATGTAACTAGACTTTTTTGCGACACTTTAGTATAAGAGCCAGCAACGTTGGAAGAACGAGAATTTGAGAAAAGTTGGTTCTTTAATATGAAGATATATTATGCCCTTCCAAACACGATTCAGGATACCTGGTAGCCGGTTAACGTTGTATTTTTTAATGCGAATTACACCTTTACAGATCAACATTTTGATTTATAAATAATTTAAGGAACATTTTTTGTCAGTAACTTTTATAAGTTTAACGTTTATACGTTATTAAAAACATGAATTTTTCACTGCCAGACAATTTTGTTATTGACAATAATGTGCCTGGTGATATTCTTTATAAACAAAATAATTCATTTCAAACCATTTTATTTTTTCCCTTGCAAAGAACATATTTCATTTTGTTAACCAGGCTCTTCCATAATTATGGCTATCTTTATTATACAGCCAGTGTTGCGCTAAGCTAGAGTTATAACTAAGTTATTCTATACATAGGTTTTGGTAGGGGGTAGAGCCACGCTGAAGCTATTACTGGTTTCAGGATGAATGGGTCGGCTCGCCCGGGGTAGTACCACCCTCTAACAAAAAGCCGACGGGAAGTAACAATGCTTGCATTAGTGCGTTTCGTTCGATTAGTGAGAGCACCGGAGAGGCCCACCTCTCTTCCCCTTCCTCCTCTCCCCTTCCGCTTCCTCCCCCTCCAACACAGGTTGGCAAGGCACTTACGACTCTCCTGGTGTTGCAAGTGTCTATGGACGGTAGTTATTACTTAACACCAGGTGACCCACCTGTCCGTTTGCCTCCTATGACATAAAAAAATACATTATATTTTTAATTTACCCTTTTTTATGTTGAAATAAAATAATATTAAAAAAAAGTGTGTGTGTGTACTTATGTACACGCATTAGAAGTTATACTTCTTTGGCGTAACAAGTAAAAATCTTTTCAAAAATTTTATCTTGCGCCTTATTCTACGTTTGTAGAAAAAACGACACTAACAATAAAAAAAAGGTATTTAATACAATGAAAGTTTTAATATAAAGAAATACAAACAACAAATACAAAGAAACAAAATGTTGACTATAGCTAACTTCAGGGTGTCGGTTTTTCGTGACGGTGTGTGCGCGCAACGTAAAAATTTACTCTCATCATTTTTTTGTTACGGTGTGCGCGTTCATCGTAAAAATTTACTCTCATCATTTTTTTGTTACGGTGTGCGCGTTCATCGTAAAAATTTACTCTCATCATTTTTTTGTTACGGTGTGCGCGTTCATCGTAAAAATTTACTCTCATCATTTTTTTGTTACGGTGTGCGCGTTCATCGTAAAAATTTACTCTCATCATTTTTCCCTAACGCGCCAAAAGAAATATAACTTCAATAAAATTACAGATATCTTAACATGGTTTGAACATACTTCTTTATTTACAAAAAATTGCATCGGGCACATTATTGTTAATATCAAAAATGTCTGGCAATAATAAATTCACGTTTTAGTAGCGTTTAAAAGTTAGTGAAAAACAAAACATTCTAAAATTATATAAAGTTCAATATTTTTGCCTGTAAAGGTTTACCGGCAGCCAATTCGCTGTCGAAACCGTTGCCTAGCTCTTAGACAAATAGTCACAGGCAAGTGACAGATGACACATGTTGCTCATATCTTTTTAATATTTATGTTTTTCTTTAATACAATGTAGTGTGAAAAAGTTTTAATACAAGTTGAAAATAGTTATGATGTCATTCAGTGTTTAATTTTCATTATTTATTTTATGAATATATTTTAACGTTTAAATTATAATTTAACTCTATCAACTTGATATTTTATTATGTAAACTATACTGACTGTATAGTAAACGCCTACAAAAAAGGGAAAGGAACTACGTTCCAACTGGAGGTCCATGGACCTCTTAAGCTTTTTTTACATTACTGCCAATATACGTAGGTTAGTTTTTATTTTAATTGAACCCGGTAGATGATGTTACGAACGGGTTGTAGGCTTATTGGGATAGAAGTTACTGGGACAACGTACTGGGACGACATTTATCGGCAATATATGTAGGTTATTTGTTATCTTAATTGGACCTGGTAGGTGATGCTGCGAACGGGTTCAAAGCATATTTTAAAATATTTTTCACATACCAACTGGGTATATGTTTGAGTGAGTCCCTGGATAGTTGGGATTCACAATTTGAAACAGTAGGTATCGCTGCAATCGGGTTTTGAGATGTATTTAGATTTTTCGCGTTTAAAAGTACAATCGAAACCGGTAATAACCGATTTGGTGCAGACGAAGTCGCACGGGTCAGCTAGTTAGAAATAAATGGATATTTTTTTTATGAAAGCGTGTTGTTTTAGTTTTTTTAAACTATTATTTATTAGTGTCGTTTTTTCTACAAACGTAGAATAAGGCGAAAGATAACATTTTTGAAAAGATTTTTATCTTGTTACGCCAAAGAAGTATAACTTCTAACACGTATACATAAATAAGTGCATACACACTTTTTTGACATAATCTATATCGACATATCTATGTCACTTCAGAAAGACTGAGAATATGTATGTATGAAGAGCATAATTAATTAATTATTATTACATTATAACTTCGACGACTGTAACAGTGTAAGCAAGGACGTGTTAAATCGTAAATATGTAAGCATATTAGATGTTATTAAGTACATATTAAAATACAGACACTTTGTTAAACGTCAGCGACGTACTTTACCTTATCCAATGTAAATAAAATTTTAGGGCTCTGCCGTTGTGATTACTTAAAAACTTTTGGGCAGATTTTTTTGATCATCTTGTATATATAAATAAAATAAATTACCTAATGTATCTAAGATTATATCACTTTACACCGGTTGCAGGTATTTGACTATTTCTTGCGTATGTAAACGTCATGATAAAGTTTGTATAAAAGAAAAATGTTTGAAAAATTGTACGGAAAAGTAAAAAATATGCGTAAAAAAATTCTATATAAAAAATTAGTGAGTAAAACAGAAAACTAAATCTTAAAAAATATTGATAGACTAGCGGGCCCGGCGGACGTTGTCCTACCTTGATAGTAAAAAAATCCTAAAAGGCAACTGCAGCGCCACCTAACGAGTCCGATTGTGAATCCAAACGGTTCATAAATTCACCTGAACATATAAGAAAATTGTCAAAATCTGTCCAAATTTTGTCCAGAAATGTTCAGTCAGATACACACGGTCAAAAGAATTATATACACTCGTATAAAGATTGACGTTCAGTTGTATCATTGCAATTTTATTTAATTACATGATCGTACTATAAAGGGAAGATTTATTATTATTTTGTTTGTTAGTATTCCCCTGCCAAGCCGAGGGGGATAGCTAGTTTACTATAAAGTTTTAAGAAACTATGATTCTTATACGCACTACGCGTTCCTATATGTGTGTTTTCTTGCTGTAGAGAAATGGGGCAAGCGGTGTGTTGCTTATGTTTTGATTCATGGTTTCATGCCTTTGATGTTTCCTCTGTACATTAAATATATTGTCAAGGTACTAAACAATTTAATAAGTAGTAGAGACACGCTGAAGCCATTACTGGTTTCAGCATGGATGGGTCGGCTCGCCCGCGGGTAGTACCTCATTCCGATGAATCTATGAATCAATACCCTCTCACAGAAAACCTACCTGAAGTAACATTGCTTGCATTGTTACGTTTCGTTCGGTCAGTAAGAGCGCTGGAGGACCACCTCCCTCCACTTCCCCCTCCTCTTCACTTTCCCAACACTCTCCCTTCCCAACTCTCCCCCAAACACAGGCTGGCAACGCACTGGCGACTATCCTGCTGTTGCTAGTGCCTATGGACGGCAGTGATCACTTACCATCAGGTGCCCCGCCTGTTTGTTTGTCCCCTATAATATAAAAAAGGTGAAGACGCAGGTATCAGCTAGTTAGGAGAGTGTTACTAGTCACCTCCAGATATTATTGTAACTATTTTTCACTATCATAGTAATGTTTACAGTCACTAATACATAAGCGATATCGGTAGCTATTTTTAATACTCAGATCAGTCAGATCGTGAGATATTGTTTGAAAATAAACAATCTAACCGCAGGGTAAAGAATCTAAAGCATTTTCCTTCAGTATATTTTAATAATTCACCCCATTCTGTCTGAATTTGATTTGTGAAGTATGCTGTATAACTGAATGAAATGGGTCTATATTTAGAAAGAATACCTCTTAGTGAAACGTGATTTTATAATATCTTATTTACGGTGAGATAAAAAAAGGTGTTTGCTTTATATTGACGTATCTGTGTCAAGTACATTTTTAACAAATAGAAAAAAAAATTGGTTACTTTACTTTTTTTCTTTTCTATATTCTCTTCCTATTTCCTTCATAATCTGTAAATTAGATAAAAAAATAGTATACAAAATTTTACAAATACATTCATGTTACTCGAATGAATGAATGAATATATTATTGCACTTTTTAGTTTGTACACTGGCGAGCAAAAGCCTTGTGCATTTATTTTCAGCTAACGAGCAATTTTGTTGTCAAAAATAGAAGTTACTTATATCTAACAATAACCTGAACAATCAAAGTAACGTCGAGGAACTTTATCACATGATAATGTGCTCAAGGAAAAATACATATTATTAAAATTTAAAAAAATGCGCATATTTCTTTAAAAGTCAAAAGATGGCGCTGTATGAACTGATTTCCAGACGCCGCGTGTAGTGAACGTGGATCTAGTGTCAGTTACTTTTAGGTCAGCTTAACGTGGCTCTGTCTCATGCCCGAGAAGCTAAAAACTTCTTTATTCATTTCTTCAGCTATAAGATACCAAAAGCTGTATATAAACGTACAAAGTCGTAGACATAACTGGCGTCGAATAAAATAACACGTTTACTAGGAAATACATCACGCACGTCTCATTAATATTAATTATAATTTGAAAATACTACTTAAAGCAATATAAAATCGTAACAATCATTTTCACCCAACAAATGATTCAGCGAGATGATAAATTGTAACATAAATAGATACATACTGTGTAAATCACTCACATCAACATTAGTTACTGCCTAATACAATTTATAACTGTCTAAATAAATAAATTAGCTTAAGATCCGAATTCATCTTATTGGTTTAAATATTTAGTATACTTCGGATTTCAACTTATGGAATTGGGTTGTAAGGGTTGTAATCTTTTAATTATTAAACGGAATAAATACGATAATATATTTCACCAATTAAATAAATAATATAAATATACTCACGTATCGGACTCAAATAAAAGTGTATCTATATACGAGTTCATTTGAAATATTGTCCAGAAAGAAATACAGTTTATTTATGTATGTAAAACTGGGAGATGATAATACATATGCCTGAAGTCTAAAAAATTCAAATTCAATGAAGTTGGCAATTTTTATACAATTTTTCTGATTAACACGAAAATTTGTACGCATGGATCAGCGTTGCCAGATTTTTTTTTGCCATGCCGGGATTTTGGAAATTTTTGAGTGAAAAAAACGGGATACTTTGGTCGGAAAGCGGATAGTTAAAGAAAACGTATGTTATCAAAATTTTTGAATATTTATCTTTATATTTGAGTTCAAATCACGTTTACGTGACAATAGATAGCAAAAATAAATTTATTTTAAGAAAAATGTGATATTTTAAATCAGATTTACCCTATCATTAAATAGTTGAGTCTTGTTCGTATTCTGGATAAAAAACAGAAATGAAAATGCGCACACGATTGAATTACCTCCGAAAGCGGGACTGAGACTGTCCCGCGTGGAACATTTAATTTTGATTTAAAAATCGGGACGTCCCGCCAATATTGGGACGTCTGACAACGCTGGCATGGATATATAAACATAAGAAGCCAACGAATAATAACAAACGTATAAAAAAATATAATTTAAATGAAATTATTCGATAAACTGGCTAGCTCAACGCTCGTTTTGAAAATTAGGCACCTATAGGAGGTATGTTTGGGCAACTGCATTTGAAAGCTAGTCCACTCTAAGCTTAGTATGCTTATTATCTTCGATGATGATGTGCGTCCTTAACATTACAAGAGTGGTTAAATGCTAAAGCATAATGTAAAAAATATATATATTTTTGACGCTATTTTCACAATACTAATATATCTGATGAAAGATAATTGCGGTTAGCTATTTTCGGCATTATGGGAATAATACTCTATATACACAAAAATACTGAAAACACAAGAAAAATATTTCTTTGTTTATGCTTCTGCCCGCGACTTCGTCGGCGTAGAATAGTTATTTTGAGCTAACACTCAGTGAAAACTCTCAAAAGAAAAAAAACGATTTTTATACATTCTTCATTGGTCCTCGCGTGATAATATATAGCATATAGCCTTCCTTGATAAATGAGCTATCTAACACTGAATTGTTTTTTCAAATCGACCCAGTAGTTCCTTAGATTACCCCCTAAAACCTTACAAACTCACAAACTTTACCTCTTTATAATATTAATATAGATATAAATTTTGGTCAATCTTTAAATCGTTTCATCGCCAAACAATAGTAAGTGGACTATTTTGCATATATCTAATAAATTAATTGTGTAAGTATGTGAACGAGTCATTTAAAAGCTAATTTGATTAGTTTTACTAAAAGCTTACCAATTAGAGGACATTTAAAGATGAGAAAAATGTAAAATTCTAACTGACAAAGAGACCGTAATAGATTTATTATATTACTAAACCATAAATGTTGTTTCTATAAATAAATCCTTATAAAAATGTAGTCATAATATAAATACTTTAAGTCGATAAAAGGAAATACCTAAAAAGTTGAATACATTAAGGTGATTTCAATTTTTTTAACCAAATAAAATATTCCTTTATTAAACGTATTCGGGTATAGACAACTATTTCTGGCTTTATTATACAATAAAACGGTTAAAAAATCGTCCAATTTAAGAGCCAATAGATTAATAGGGTGCCAGTCAATTAATGTGTGTAGAAACTACAGAAAGTTCCAAATTCCGTTCCTATTTCTATCAAAACACCTATAGTTCTCGCCAAACTTTTTTATCATACCGAATACTCAGATATAGATAAGTACAGACACGGACAAAACAAATTAAGGTACAAATACGTATAATAATTTATCTATAACATCGAAACACCGAAGAATAATATCAATGTCGATTTTAGATCCCTATAATAATAGTTTAATTTTGTTTAATAGTACAAATGCTGTTTACACATAAACTCCAATTTACGTCATATTCGAAGCGGTCAAAAAGATTGGCAATGACTGTACATACGTCGTTATGAGCCATTATATTAAATATCATAGATACCCAAACTTTTTTGTTTCATAGATCACTTGCCATTATCTTTGATTTTGTGTAGACGTTAATTAATGGAAGTAGTGTTATTATTTCTAACCTCCTTCACTTGTGCATAATAACCGAACTCTATTACATAAGATGCCACCAATATTATAAAATACAGACTTTAATAACACAAGATTATGAAAAGTAAAATATTAAGGGCCAATACATAATAAGTTCTATAATACATAATGCTAAGGTTCCATCAAAAATTTCCTTGTGGTTCTTATAAGTTATCTTTCTTATTTTTTTAATTAATTTTTATATATACATTTAGTTTAGGTTATGTTCCTCAATTGTAAGTAGGTATATATTATTATAGGATTGTAATGAATGGTCGTAATCAAAATTACCATAAAAAATATGTCGGTATGAATACCTATTAGAAAAGTAATTTACGCAAATACATTTGAATGCTTTGAGAATAATTTCGCAATTTGTAATTTACCGTTGTGGTAGTTAAATACTTTGACAAATTACAGATGCGCCTGATCGTTTCTATTGGAAACGTCTTTGATTATTTACTCCCGAGCGTATTTAATTACACCTTAGTGGTGGTTTCCTGTCACTCATTCGAGCTTTTAGCTCCGAGATAACTTCTGCTAAATTATAGATTTTATTAGCTCCGTTGAATTATTTAAAGTTTTGTAAATATTAGTAATAAATAAAAGATGAAATAATTTAACAATTTTGTGAACAATTATATAAGAATAGTATTTTATTCTTATAGTAATTTAATGTATATAGAGTTAGGGTATATTCTAATTTATAAAATTCGAAATAATTGCATTATATTGGAAGATGATCGTTTAGGAAACACGAAATCTATACATACAATAAGAAAGTAAATCTAAAGTGTATGTACTATTTAGATGTTTGTGAAAAAAATTGTTGCAGGAATCTTGGAATAAGTCATAAAATACATTTCAATCATTTTTAGAAATGTCTGTCTATCTATCTGTTTGTTTGAACACGCATCTCTACTAAAATACTGCATTCACGATAAAACCACGAAAAATATAATTTGTGTAGAACCGATATTTAACTAGTTAATAGTTGATATTTTGAAAAAATAAATATTTGTTGAAATACGTATGCAAAAAAGTTCTACACTTTTTAAATTTGGACTAACTTTATATCTACATTTCTTCGTGTACCTAACTTTTTTTAAATTATTTGACTTAATTTACCCTAACGTATAAGCAGAAGACTACTAAAACCTTATGAAATATGCATACATCGCATATCTGGCATATTTAAATCAGATTTCTCAATTAAGTTTATTCTTATATTTACACTTATATTGCCTTTTCGATGGACCAATTTACGTTATATTTTTCCCAATGGACTGTATTTGTATCTAATAAAAGCCTTTTACAGGTTTTTAATTATCGTTATGATATAAAAGGGGTACAGAGATGTATATCGGTGTAGACGCAGACACAAAGAGAATTATTACCACAGAGTACATCATGTTTATCTGGTTTACCATAGACTATTTAAATCATAGCTCATAACAAAACTGATACATTATATATTCTCTAACAATTTCATTCCATTGTATTAATGTGGATGTACACATTCCATTATAGGAAGATGAATAAAATAGCGATGAACATTTCTTATGTACGTTCCATTGTCATTCCCTTTTTACTATATTAATATCTTTATTGCTAAATTATGCTTGTACTAAATTTGTATTAAAATTAATATGCGACTTTATATAGATTATTTTTATCTTATAAGTTGTCCATCAGCTTTAAGAAATTTCATATAACCTAAGAAAATACGATTCTTACAAAGTGTAAACGGTGTATTAACAACTATGCAATCTTGGTTATAAATAGGTATTTTATTGAACTTGTTTTCTACTAGTAATTTCAAGTTTAAACGCTTTTCTAAGTTTACAGTTCAATGCTATTAAGTTACTGCTTATAATATCATTGTTACAGTTACATATTTCTAATACGTGAGTGGTAAATATACTTCTTCATACTGAAGATTTTTTGAAGTGTATGAATATTAACAATTCTTTATTATTTCTCAGAGGTTCAATGAACCCTCTTGAAACTATGATGCACTATTAGTGTTGTAGTTATTAACTACTATACACTAGCTTCTGACTGCGACCTCGCTCGGATAGAGAAAAATACTTTTTTCTTGGATGAAAGGTAAACTTGTATGATTTTGTCTTTTCTGTACCCTGGATAATGTGTACGTAAAATTTTATGATTGTCGGTTGAGTATATAAGATATGAAAGCGTAACAAACAAATAAAGATATGAACAAACTGGAATTGATTGGCTGCCGCCATTCACTGCAACAAAAAACGTTTTATTTTATCTGTTTTTTTTTATTTGTAACCTTATTTTGAAAATAAGACCAAAAGTTCGTCAGTAGGTACTCATAGATATATCTATGAGATATCTCATCAGATCTCATAGATATACTGATATCAGTGTCTGAGATAAATAAAGGCGTAACTACTTTTAGACCACGCTTTACTTAGAATTCTAAAATTAAAACGTACGCTGTTAATAAACAACAATGTAACTTTATAGTTTATTTGTGTGATATTTGTTTTCATAAAATAAAAGAGCTAATGTCCAAGCAATTATATGTCATCCGCCTGTAACTGTATTTTATTTGGTTGTAGATGGAATTCAACCTGAGCCCTCCCAATTTGTGAAGTGAAAACTTCTTGAGGCACGTTGGGCGATATTTTTGACAGGAGAGAAATTTAGCATTTATATATTATCCGCCTGTAACTGTCTTTTATTTGGTTATAGATTGGATTCAACCTGACCCCTCCCAATTTGTGAAATGAAAACTTCTTGAGGCACGTTGGGCGATATTTATGATAGGAGAGAAATTTAGCATTTATACGTTATCCGTCTGTAACTGTCTTTGATTTGGTTGTAGATGGAATTCAACCTGACCCCTCCCAATTTGTGAAGTGAAAACTTCTTGAGGCACGTTGGGCGATATTTATGATAGGAGAGAAATTTAGCATTTATATGTTATCCGTCTGTAACTGTCTTTTATTTGGTTGTAGATGGAATTTCGCCCTGACCCCTCCCAATTTGTGAAGTGAAAACTTCTTGAGGCACGTTGGGCGATATTTATGATAGGAGAGAAATTTAGCATTTATATGTTATCCGTCTGTAACTGTCTTTTATTTGGTTGTAGATGGAATTTCGCCCTGACCCCTCCCAATTTGTGAAGTGAAAACTTCTTGAGGCACGTTGGGCGATATTTATGATAGGAGAGAAATTTAGCATTTATATGTTATCCGTCTGTAACTGTCTTTTATTTGGTTGTAGATGGAATTTCGCCCTGACCCCTCCCAATTTGTGAAGTGAAAACTTCTTGAGGCACGTTGGGCGATATTTATGATAGGAGAGAAATTTAGCATTTATATGTTATCCGTCTGTAACTGTCTTTTATTTGGTTGTAGATGGAATTTCGCCCTGACCCCTCCCAATTTGTGAAGTGAAAACTTCTTGAGGCACGTTGGGCGATATTTATGATAGGAGAGAAATTTAGCATTTATATGTTATCCGTCTGTAACTGTCTTTTATTTGGTTGTAGATGGAATTTCGCCCTGACCCCTCCCAATTTGTGAAGTGAAAACTTCTTGAGGCACGTTGGGCGATATTTATGATAGGAGAGAAATTTAGCATTTATATGTTATCCGTCTGTAACTGTCTTTTATTTGGTTGTAGATGGAATTTCGCCCTGACCCCTCCCAATTTGTGAAGTGAAAACTTCTTGAGGCACGTTGGGCGATATTTATGATAGGAGAGAAATTTAGCATTTATATGTTATCCGCCTGTAACTGTCTTTTATTTGGTTGTAGATGGAATTTCGCCCTGACCCCTCCCAATTTGTGAAGTGAAAACTTCTTGAGGCACGTTGGGCGATATTTATGATAGGAGAGAAATTTAGCATTTATATGTTATCCGTCTGTAACTGTCTTTTATTTGGTTGTAGATGGAATTTCGCCCTGACCCCTCCCAATTTGTGAAGTGAAAACTTCTTGAGGCACGTTGGGCGATATTTTTGACAGGAGAGAAATTTGTAACTTCGCGTCATTATGTGCTATGTCAGCATGACCGACCGTATTACTGTTGAGGCTTGAGTCAGACTAGCGACGTGTGGTATAGGGACCTGCGTATATGTAATATTGATATTGTGTAGTTTATCATCCGTTTCATTGGTTAATATACTTTATAAAAATACATATAATTATTGCTTCGATTGCGAATAGATATGAAAACCTCACTAATGTTAATAATTTTAATAAACAAATTCTGAAATTTAAATATTCACACTATAATTAATATGAAAATTCAAAAGAGAGCATATGTATTTCATTTGTGCCGGTAGTCCTTACTAAATTATTTCAAATATTTTAGACAACATTTTGGGAAACATCATTATTTTTATTGTACAAAAATTATTTAACTCTGACCAATAAAAAAAAAATGTGATTTATTTATAGCTTAAATGATTATCTCAGTACTATATTGCTTTGAAACACAATAATAATATTTTCTATTTACGTGATGTTTTAGATGCTGCTGAATGTATGTCAATGACTAGATTAGCTATTTTATGGCAGGGCATAAATAATAAATGTATTTAGTATACCATCGGTAAGAATTACTGGTACTTATTGCGTATGGTGCAACTGCTGGGCAAGGTCCCCGGTTATATAATGATTTATGTACTGTAATTTATTGTCTTTTAGACAGTTTGAATGTATTTATAACACAATATAGAAGCTTAAAAAGCGTCTCAATAACACAAACATATTATTATTGGCTAGCAGAGTATATATATACAAAATTATAGACCTTTAGCAAAATAAGACCTAGTGTTCACAGGCTGGAAACGAACAGGCGGGTCACCTGAAGTTACGTTATCACAACCGTCTATAGACACTTGCAATATCAGGAGAGTCCCAAGTGCGTTGCCAGCCTGTGTTTGTAAGGAGGGGGGAGAGGGGACAAGGAAGGGGGAAAGGGAAGTGGGCCTCCGGCGCTCTCACTGACCGAACGAAACGCAACAATGCGAGCACTGTTACGTCACGTCGGTTTTCTATAAGAGCGTGGTACTCTCCCGGGCGAGCCGACCCACTCATGCTGAAACCAGTAATAGCTTCAGCGTGGCTCTACCACCTACAAAAGTATATGATGATGGAAGAAATAAAAGAGTTTGTTATACGGTACAGTGACAGCACTGTGTCTTATGTGTTTATATAACTACTAGTTTGGCTAGGCGATCATTGTCCCGTCGTGATAATATGACAAAAATCTAGACAAATTATATACCTAAACGTTCCTCACGGATCACTTTATTTACTGGTGAAATTGCATGAAAATCAATTCAGTAGTTTTTGAGTTTATTACGAACATACAGATAAACAGATCGACTTGGCAGTAGACTTTGTTTTATAATATGTAGTGATGAATGATGAATTATAGAACTAAGTTAAACACAGTATAATTCAAGAACTGTGATGACTATCGAGAAATCGACTAATATAAACTATACGCTACTGACGGGCCTTCATCATTTCACCGGGTTTTCTTGGTGAGCGCTTTAGGCGCTCAGCCGTTTGGCAGCACACTTAAAGGCGCAACCGTGTCCGAACCTCAGTTTGGCCTATAGAATGTAACTTCGCAAGTCTATCTAAGCTAACAAAGCTACTTAAATTAATCATATATGTATGGATTAGTAAGCTACATATGTACCAGCATTGTGACTCATAACACGTACGTGTATTTTTAATCTAGTAATTTGGCTAATAAAAATCAAAATCGGGAAAATTGACGAAAATCATCACTGGTTGTCGCTGCTATGCCGGCTGATTTTAGAATACGAGACGTGTAAACTTACCTCTACATATAAGTCTTATACTTAATCGCAATTTAATCGAATATAATGGCAATGATCTACCACCTGGCGAGAGCATTAAATATAATGTGATGTTACATTAATAACAATAAATAGTTACTGAAGAATGCATAACAGTAAATTAGAGCAAACTTCCGTTTTATATAGACAACCTCTTTTAGACAGTTAAGCAGTTTACTGAAATATTAGAAATAATATAAGGCCACCCTTAAATGTATAATGTTGCCAATTGTTTACATTCCACTTCCACTTAATTTTACTCAAAATGCTGAGTGTGTGCGTTTCTGAAAGCACGCTAATACCATATACAATACCTTACCAGGAAAAGAAAAAGTTTATATTACTTTTGGCGGGTAAAGTTTAATTTTTGACAGTGACATTTAAATATAGTGGGTGTTAAAGTTCAGCGTGTTACTTAAAGAGATATTTTTTATATTCAAGTTTCCTATAAATTAATGACTTATTTAATTTAAAAAAAAAACAAATATTTTTGTTCTGTTGTCAGGTAAGTTATCAATGTTTGAAAATTTTATTGGATATGTAGGAGCTTCGGGCTCACTACTATAAGATTCTAGACTGACACGGACAGCGTAATAATAATATTCGGAATGCGTGAAATACACTGTTTATCAATATGACCATATAAGGTATTTATAGAGACGCGATTGTTCATTTGTTTGCACGACGTTCTATTTAAAATATATACAAAAGTGGTCTGCCAAAGAGGATGACATACTCGGTAGCTACAGATATGTGCTAGATTTTAGAATATTGTTTGGTACCAAAGGTATACTTACAACTTTGTTGAAAATAAATACTCAACATTATTACCTGTATATTATTTATTATTTACTTTTTACGTAAACTATGACTGCATTCCTATAAAAGGCGATGTTTTAAAATTCAAATCCCATCCGTGTAGTCAAAAATTACCTGTAGAGAAAAAAATAATAATTAATAAGCAGAAAAAATAACTTAGGTGTGTAATTTAAATCAATAATTAAATTCACAAAATATTATGCTTAGATAATTAGCTTAAGAATACATAGAAAATATAGAGATATTCAAAAGCACTCCTATTTAACAAGTGACAGTAAGTAAAATAGCTGAAAATATGGCCGCGCTTGGCTTGAGACATAAACATGTCGTTGTGGCGCCAATACAAGCGAATCGAGATCTTAATAATCGTAAAAAAGTTTTATGGATATATACATAGATTTAAATTAGTTTTAAAATGGGGTGTCCGATACAATGATTTCTAGTCAAATAAATGGACGCCAAACATATTTGAATATGTTATCTAAAAGAAAAATAATTCGTTTTAACGGAGTTCTTTAAAATACTATAATAAAAACGTAAAATATAGTAAAAACGAAATTTGGTTACGCTCGTAGATTAATGAAATGACGTTTGTGTCATAAGATTTTTTTTACTCATACAGGCGAAATAGAATACATACATTACACTCACAATTTCATCTTATATATTTGTGGTCGCAATCCTTTTTAATTTTTTTCCTTTTGTTTCTCGTGTTTTTTTTTGTTCGAACTGTCTATGCTATTGCCCTAGTAAGGTCTTAACAGCTTCACCGGACTACATTTTTTTCGCTTCATATTCACTCCATATCTAGAATAACCTTTCAATAAAAGAGGGTGAAAAACTCTGTAAGGCTGACGTCATTACTCGAAAAATTTGGCAATTTTTTAAACGGGCTTTTTTTTATGTCATAGATGGCAAACGAACAGGTGGGTCACCTGCTGTTAAGTGATCACCACCGTCCATGGACACCAACAACACCAGAGGAGTCGCAAGTGCGTTGCCATCTTTTGGGGGAAGAGTTAGGGGAGGGAAAGGGAGAGGAGAGAGGAGAGGGGAGGGAGGTGGGTCTCCGGCGCTCTCACTGACCGAACGAAACGCAACAATGCAAGCACTGTTACTTCATGTCGGTTTTCTATGAGAGGGTGGTAGTACCCCGGGCGAGCCGACCCATTCATGCTGAAACCAATAATAGTTTCAGCGTGGCTCTACCACCATAACAAATTCTCAGGTCTATTCTCAGAAACCTATTATATCTAGTTTCTATTGTCGATGAGACATTGATTGTTTGCTTGTATTTATGAGTTTGCATACAGGTGTAACAATATAACTTGAAATCATCAGATCATAGAACTGCACTTTGTTATAAGTTTGTATATAACTAAATAATTCCATAAATATCTGAAACTAGGTACATTCTGTTACATAATATTACATAATTTGTGGGCTTGAAAAACCTTTTTTTTAACTCCTTCACATAGTTCATCGCCACGTGTATTGTTTAATAAGAGGTGGTTTTAGTTTCTAAATCTTTGGTAGTATTATTATATTTACCATTATGATTTGTTGTTTAGGCAGAGCTCTTATCTCTGAAGTAGGGATTGATTGGTATTGAATGTTAGAGTGTCTTATTCCCAGATTTTTTTTAATATCCCACATAAGGACGTAAATATAGACGTTACTATTTATTCCATATTTGTGTATTATATTTCGCTGGTGGCGTGTATGTAGTTTTTGAAGTTAAATTTTTTATACATAGGCTTTGAAATCCTGATCAGCAACCATTTTGTGAGAAAAAAACACAGTGAGAAATAACACTGTGTCGGGTAGAGTGTTGAAAATACCAGTGCTCGTCTGATAACCGAAATTAAGCAACGTAGGGCGCGGTCAGTACTTGGATGGGTGACCGACCGGGAATACCGCGAAGCGTTGACTTTTTGTTGTATTTTTAGAATAAAATATTTCCCTGTAATACAACGGTTTAATTTCTATCTTGAGTTTTTATTACACACACTATTTTATTTTTCAATATCTATATATTAATACGTGAAGCCTTTGTATCTCTTTTTAATGTAATTGGGCGAACGGATGAACGTGAAATTTGGCATAGTTAAAGTTTATATGGAAGAGAAGTGCAGAAACCTATTTATTTTATATAAAATGCATTAGAAGTGCATTAAATTAATTAAAATATGCATTACTCACACTAATGCTTCAATTTTACACAACATATACACACATGTAAATAAAAAAGACATTTTGACATCTGTCAATAAAGAACTTCAAAAAAGGTTGTGAAGGAGGTTGCTATGCTCGACTCTATGTATTATTTTACTCTTAAATTCCAATTACCCTTTTTCATTCTACATTTAACAATGATATTATAACATACAAATATTATTATAATATTTATCCCTTGAAAAAATCAATGAACTATGGTCGAATATCGACGAATGGGCGCCCACTAGTATGTTTAAATCATTACCAAATCTTACATTTCTACGAGTTAAGTAGGAATGAAAACAAGTTATCATTTCTTTAGATCCGGCATAGCAATATTTGTGCCGATTACCCTACGGCGTTTACTGTAAACTATAATAATAAAATACAGTTGTACACTGATTACCCGCTCATTTAGAATCCTTAACGGGACAACTTTCCGGTAAAATCAATGAAAAAGTAATATATCTTTTAAATAATTATATAATATTAAAGAAAGAACAAAGGATTATTGTTAGGAAAAATGATAATAAGTTTCATTTGTTTACTAAATTCATACTTTGGTTTCAAAATGAACTTTAAAGTCTTAATTTTAAGAGAATACTGGCGGTCACCGGGATGTTGTACTGCCCTGATTAAAAAAAAACAAATGATGTACCTAAACCTTCTTCGTGAGTCACTCTATCTATCTAGTGAGCTTATCGCAAACAGACAGACACGGCACAGGACTTTGTTTTATACTATGTAATGAAGATTTCTAGAACAGGTATTATTCTATTCAAGTCTTTTAGTGTCCGTTGTTAGTTTTTAATGTATGCAATATAAAATTATTTTTTTCTTTTGAATGTGTGCAATGGCTATATGGTTTACTTTATGTAAATCTACTCCTGAGTTTTTATAAATTTAAATTGTGATATAAGTCATATTACGTTGTTTTTAATAATGTTTCTATGACAGTAACAAGCGCTGATTATTAGCGATTAAATAAAGGTTATGTGATTTATGTCCTCTTTTTTTATATCATAGGATCTTAACGAACGCCTGATAACACCTGATGTTAAGTGATCACCGCCATCCATAGATACTAAAACACCAGGGGAGTCGCTAATGCATTACCAAGCTGTGTTTGGAGGTGGGGATGAGGAGAGGTGGGCCTCTGGCGATCTCACTGACCGAACGAAACGCAACAATGCAAGCACTGTTACTTCACGTCGGTTGTCTGTGAGAGGGTGGTACTACCCCGAGCAAGCCGACCTATTCATGCTGAAACCAGTAATAGTTTCAGCGTGGCCCTACCACCTCTGTGTAACAATATACCTCAGAAAGTTGTATTGTAAATGACATTACTTTATCGTTCGTTATTAAGATGGTCCACTGTAAGTCAACTTATTACTGGTATTAGTATAAGTTTCCATAGAATTAACATTTACTACACTGCTAAGTTCATTCGCATTTCTTAAACGGATAATCCGCTTACGTTTAATATTCATAAGGATATACATATATAGCTATATTAATACACTTAATTAACTCGGTATCTAGTAAATAGTTTCAATTTCTACAAGTTATGGCGCTTACTTCGAACTATAATTGTGAAAATAATTATAAAGTCACCCGTAGATTAAAATGGTTTTAAACATTAGACATTAATTTTAGACAGTTCATTATCAAACTTTAAATGCCATTTTAATTGATTTAGCCGTGAAGTTACAGCAAGCAACTGATCTAGATTTTAAGAAAGTAGATCTAACCTATAATATAAATTGTAATGTATTAAGCATTTTTATTGATATAGTTTTATCGCATCCCGTGTCTGTTTATTTATTATGTTTTTTTTATTTGTAATTGATATTTAAAGTTTCCGGTTGTTTATTATATTTATACGTATTTCCCGTCCACGTTAAGGTTTTACGGAAATGTATATACGTGGAATAAATCATTACATTTGGCGGGGCTTTCGAAATTGAATCCCGACTATGACGTCCGATGCATTAGTGTTATGCCATTGATACACCGAGAGCAATATAAATCTTATATTTAACTTGATAGATTAAAAATATTTCTATGTTTTCTGTATATTATAATTTATTAACTGTCCATCCACTGAGACGAAATTATTATGTCTATTATTATTTAATGTAAAAATTAATGTATACTTATAGCGAATAAATCGTTCAGTACGCTATTAAAGTAGTTTTTTTTTTGGGTTCTATGTATTATAATGGAAAAACGGAACACTTATACGATCACTCGATTGTCCGTCTATTATTCGTATTTTGTGATTTTATGTCGAAAACGCAATAAATACATTCAGCACTTCATAGTAAACGTTCCATAAACTGGCCGTTTATAAAAATCTACAGTGTAATTGCTTCGCAGAGATTTGCAGTATTGAAGCTTTAGAGTACTTAATTCTAGGAATCTATAAGTATTGAAGTACGGTACGAAAGAAGGTCTTTTGGTAAAAAATAAAAAATAAACAAAAAAAGGACTTCAAACACCGTTTAAATTTAATACGCAGCAAAATTGAATGTGTTATTAAATTCATACAACATGTAGTATGCGAGCTTCAGCAAAAGAAAAGTTAGGTAGTCATTTCAACATTTGTGGTCGTCATACGTTGTAAAAAAGTAAAACATTGCGTAATATAAACCCTCTAGGACGTTAGTTTTAGTATCTATTGAACAATAAATCTTTAACAGTAATCTTTAATTCATAATACTTAAACCAATATTGTATGTCAAATGGATAAAAAACACTTTTATTAAAGCACACATATAAATACATACTGTATAAAATATAAATAACAAACGAATGGGCCAACTGCATTCCGAACTTGTAAATAAATCAAACAGTAAAGATAAGTGTAAGTGTTTTATTATTATTATTGATATAAAGCATTTTTAATGATGTCTACAAAGTTAATTGCATTATATCTGAGCGTTCTCCCGGTATGTTGTCGGCCCTGTTTCTACTCTCCGAGTTTGTCGGTTTTCCACATATCAATGCGCGGGAGACGCGTTCTTTACGCCAGTAGTACACGACTACGCGGCTCGCGGCGCGCGACCTATACGCAGCGCGACTCGGAAAAACCTCTCGCTTTTTGAATATTCTATATTTTTTTTAACTAACAAATCCTGTGAATGTTTGTTATTATTTTGTTTTCCAGTGATTAAAAACATTTTTTTTCGGTAGGCGATTACAAAAGTAATTCAATTCGTAAGCGACTCAAACGATTTAAAATTATTTTATGTTTGGACATATACTTAAAACACCATTAGAGTATGAAGCTTTTAGAAAATCATTAATCGGTGCATTCGTCTCTGTTCAATCGATTGAATATTCGTTAAACTCTTATCGTACGATTATAATACTTTATGATGTAAGCGTGGAACGATGACAATCCGATGTTAATTTAATTGCTGTCAAAAGTCGAATTTCGGTTTTCAAGTGTGCCTTGTATGAAGAACCTTATCGTATTAACACATGTGTTTATAATTACAAAGTTTGGATGTATTTAACGTTACAAAATGTTCTTGTCACCGTTTCGCGTCGCGCCGTTAATATTCTTTGAAGCGAACTTAGTTTTCACAGTAAATAGTTAGCAGTCCTTCACATCTTGGATTTAATTTTTGTTATTCCGAATGCAATATAGGTGACTGAATGTAACGTGAGACTCTACGAACATGCTGTTCCGAAATATGTTTCGTTCTTAGAAAAATATGTTGTAAATATATTTTACACTGTTTGAGTGAAAAGCTTAAACTATTGCGTTATCTAGTTGCGGTTTACAAAAATATATGAATAAAAATACATTTATAATTAAGATACGGTATCTTACGTAGATTTGTAATTATTTACCTATGGTTTATATTATCTTAAAAAAAAAAAAATTACGTTCAAAAACATTTTAGTTAGTAAATACAATATTTATTGTATCCATTAAATTGTACGCAAAAAGCAACATATTTACAACCTTCAATAGAGATACTAAGTATGTGCCAATTCTAGCACGAAATTTTTAGTATAAAAATAATAAACATAATTATTGAATGCATTTCGATGCATACAAAATTGAAATTTACTTCAAAAGGGAATAAATACATTTTAATAGTATAGTGTTGATTAAATCGTGCGCTGAAATGTCTTTTATTATAGTGCGATAAAGTGATAACATATATTTTTTAATGGTAAGCTCAATGCAATCGAAAAATAGTCGAGGCAGTCATAAGGACTGCCGATAGGAGTGAAAACACAAAACAATGAGATAATTGTGTTCTTTTTTGAATTTTCAATTTAGTTAAATTCCGTAATTTGAATACTGTAATTATTAATATTAATCTGGTTTTCACATCTATTGGCACTCCGAACAGTAATTACATACATTTTATTAATTTACGAAATATATGATTGGCTGCACAATCTCAATACAATACATCAATATTAGACGTACACAGGCCGGTACGCTACGCGTCGTCGCTCGCAATACGCTCGGTCACGCTTCACTAGCATGTCATGACGCAAATTCATAACTTTAACCAAAAACACCGCTGTACGCGCCTGAAGAGCTTTTCACTTCAAAAATTACGACCATCTACGGCAGTTATTCCTACCGAAGTATGAGCCAAAAGTGTTGCCGTGATGCGTTAGTTAAATGGTATTTTTTAATTCATTCATGATAAGGTATGTACGATTGTGTTTTTTGCATGGTGGTAGAACTTTTGTAAGTTCATATAGCTAGCTACCAACCTTAAGTTGAAATTTTGTTGTGAAGCACTTATATATGTGTTCCGGCTGCTGCCCCTATTATTATAGCATATCTAAACTCTATAAAGTATTTTAAAAAAATGTACAGTGAGTAATTAGAAATCCTTGCATACGGAAACCTAGAACTAAGGATTATAACTTTACAACTACGATTCAGTTTAAAAAAATGTTTAGTACAGTTATAAATACTAATATACTGCATATTTAATAAGTTTTTCATTACAATCAAAGTAGTTTTTACTAGTGCAGTTTATTTCGGTTTTGCTGTTATGCTATTTAGAAAAAATATGAACGATCAGAAACGATACTTAAAAAGGCGGAAACAACAATTAATATCGGTGACAAAGTGCTCTTGACAATAAAGTTTGTGCCGCGTCACCGATGACACGGTTCGTGTTAATTTTTCATTAAGAGATTATTAAAAGACCGCCATAAAAGCTTCACAAATAGTGATCAACAAATTGGGGTTAGTGTGAGGTCGTTTAACATTTGCGAGGGCTGTCGTCGCATTTCTATACAGAATCCTGTATTAATAATTAATCAGGAAAATTAATTGATGAAATATGCATTTTCTTCTATACATATAATAAGAATGCAAATCTAACGTGTCGGTAATTTTTAAATAGATTTTCGTGAAAAAAAATTATTGCCCGTGTCTGGGAATAATTAATAAAATACATTTCAATCATTCATGCATTTATACATTTTAATGGTGGTAGAGCCACGCTGAAACTATTACTGGTTTTAGCATGAATGGTTCGGCTCGCCCGGGGTAGTACCGTCCTCTCACAGAAAACCGACGTGAAGTAACAGTGCTTGCATTGTTGCGTTTCGTTCGGTCAGTGAGAGCGCCGGAGGCCCACCTCCCCTCCCCTCACGCCTCTCCTCTCCCACTCCCTCCCCTAACCCTTCCCCCCAAAGATGCAACGCACTTGTGACTCCTCTGGTGTTGTTAGTGTCCATGGACGGTCGTGATCACTTAACATCAGGTGACCAACATGCTCGTTTGCCAATTAAAATATAAAAAAAAAAAAATTGAAATGTCAGTCTGTCTGTGTATGTCTGTCTGACTGTTTGTATGAATACGCATCACAGCTAAAGTACTGGGACCAAATCATAAAGAATATCCTCGAGGGTAACTTAGTCTTTGTTTCATTAAAATCGGTCGACTCTGTCAAAAGTTATTGTAATTTTAATGGCGACGCAGACGCTTAGATAAGCAAATGGACTAAATACAGTCAGATGAAGATAGAGTCTGTTTTGTACATCAGGTTCCACATGGAC
>MU160883.1:39588-60073 GCA_015888305.1 Antheraea pernyi | reverse complement strand
GTAAGAGACCCACTGCAGGGCCATATGCCACGTCCCAAAGGAAGGTATGGGCGTAATCTCCACACCCACGACGTATTGGTGATTTCAAACTATGAGAAACACACAGGTTCTTTGGTTTCCCACATACGGTGGTACTACAAGAACACTTCTCAGGTTCAGGATTCCTCGCGTTGTTTTTCTTCACCATCAGCTGATAGTGTTACCAATTATGATTACACAGAATCTTCTTTCTTGGTTAGTAGGTGTATGCTTATTTTAACGTCAAATTTGCAGAGGAACAATACGGACACTGACGGTTACATAGAGGTTACGACTGGAGTGAACGATGGCTTGCCAGGACAAATTCTCAAGTGGAACTATGAAGCGCAAATGCCTTACTATAGTGGGAAGTGTGGTCAAGTAAGTAATTGCTACGTAATTAGAAACATATAATAATTTTCACAAATTTTTCTAGAAAAAATCTAAGAATCGTATTTAGAGGAATGATTTATCAGATACCTATAACAATGTTATTATTACAACATCTGAAATAGGAGTTAATATTACTTCTAAGATAAGATAAGATAAATGTGTTTATCTTATCACTTTTTAAGATCATATTTATTATTTAGATTAGACCTGTAACCAAAAAAGATGACAATATTTATTTGAATAAAAATCGATATTGATCTAACATTAGACACCTGAGATGTATCTGGTTAATTAAACTTATATAAGTTGCGTCTCTTATTTCTACAGGTGGTAGGCAGCGCTGGTGAGTTCCTCCCTAGAAATTTAACGGAAGAATCAACGCTGACGATATTCGTGACTGATTTATGTCGTACTGTCAACATGGAGTACATAGATAGCGGGGTTAAGGACGGTCTTCAGTATCACAAATACGAGGTCAACCAACGGAGTTTCGACAATTGTAAGATATATTCAATTACTATCTGTGCCCGCGACTTCGTCCGCGTGGAACATTATGTAAACAAACAGCGATTAATAAAATCATCTGAATGTATTAAGTTCATTTATTTATCTACTACTTATCTTAAGTCGCGTCGTCATTAAAATCATGATAACGTTTGATAGAGTGAACCGATATTCATGAAACCAAAATCAAATGTATAAGAGAATATGCTTTATGATTTTCTTGGTGAGGGTTTATCGTGAAAATAGTACTTTAGCAGTGATGCGTTTGAATACAAACAAACAGACATTTCTGAAGTTTATTGAAATGTATTTTGTCACTTATTCCTAGATACTTGCAACAATATTTGTCACAAAAATCTAAAAAGTACAGATCGTTAGATTTCCATTATTATTAGAAGAAGATACATTTTTTAATGGTGGTAGAGCCACGCTGAAACTATTGTTAGTTTCAGCATGAATGGGTCCGCGCGCCCGGGGTACTACCACCCTCTCACAGAAAACCGACGTGAAGTAACAGTGCTTGCATTGTTGCGTTTCGTTCGGTCAATGAGAACGCCGGAGGCCCACTTCCCCTCCCCTCTCCTCTCTCCTCTCCCTTTCTCTCCCCTGACCCTTTACCCCGAAGGGTAGCAACGCACTTGCGACTCCTCAGGTGTTGTGATGGACGGCGGTGATCACTTAACATCAGGTGACCCAACTGTTCGTTTGCCACCTATGATTGTTGTGTGGAAATATTCGTGCAAGGCGCGACCTTAGCAATTACACGTGTACGGTATGAGATTGACAATACAATAACTCGCAAACCATTTTTAACCTTCAGAACAACCATCTGCTTAAATATTAGAGTCGATGTTACTTTGCACTTCCGTCTTGAGTTGAATTGGGCGCTGCTACGTCTCACTGTGACACAGAATGTTAGAGAATACAGTAAGTAATAATTAAAACCCGTAGTTGATTCCTACATTGGCGGATGGCCGAACCCGTCCTCGATTGACACTGTTGGTCTGTAAAAATATATTTAATGTATACAAAGTGAGACGTAGCAGCAGCTATTAACTCCAGGGTTATAACATATGACTCTTCAAAAAGGGAATAAAACACGCTCTTAAAGGTCGGCAACATAACAGTGATGCCGTTAGTGTTCCAGTTGTCTATTGGCAATGGTAACCATTTAACATCAGATGGGTGGTCTACCAGTTTGCTACCCTCTGGCATAAAAAAAAGTATAAAGTAACGTCCACCCTAATATTTAAAAAGGATTACTTGTCACTGTTCTCAATGTTTAAGAAGTGATCTATGAACCAGTTTTAATACAGGAATGAAAATAGAGGTGAAACAAGACATTTACTGTTTTGTTCTTTTTTAATATCTCACTTTAGTAATCTGAAAGAACGAAAGGTACTTTCTCCGTCTCTAAGCAAGGAAAAAAAGAAACGTGCTTTGTTTTGAATTAATTCAGACAAGCTCGCCGATGGCTGCTACGGCCCGCTCACGCTTTCTTTTCATTGCAAGTCTAACCTAACTGAAAATGGAGAACAAAACACATGGCCCCAAACAAACATATCCTTTATGGCTGTAAGAAATGTGCCGACTAGAAATTTTACTGGATATCTCTGGATATTTCTTGTCTAGAAATATGATTAAATTTGTATATTTTTCAGCTACATTGTCACCGGAGAACACGTGTTTCTGCAACGGAGAATGCGCCTGGAGTGGAGTTATGAACGTTTCCGCCTGCCGCTTCGGAGTACCAGCCTTCATCACTCTTCCTCATTTCCTCCACGGCGATCCCGAACTTCGAGAATATGTTAGTGGCATGGATCCAGACCCTGATAAGCATTCCTTCTATTTCGCCGTAGAACCGGTAAGTTCTTTTTTCCACTCTTTGTTTCTATATTTATCAAAATCTACTTTTCGTCTTACTGTAACAAGTATTGGTTAGTTCTCGACATTGTCTAAACATGATATTTAGTTGTTATAACTCAAAGTCTCGCCAAACTTTTTGACCGCTCTGAATATAGTAGCGCAGACCACAAATTTAGTAAATAGGTAGTATATATATAACATCGAAACAACTGAAGGATAAATAAATGCTATTTTTTTATTATTCTAAGTTTTGTATTAAGCTCTTGACTATATTACGCGTAAGTCCGAACATACGACTACATTTAGAACGGCCAAAAAGATTGGCAATGTTTGTACGTTATTAACAATATCAAAACAAATGAATAAATGGGTCGTTACATTTCAAAATTAACTGATCCTTTATATCGATAATCGTTCGTATAAAATGTTTATTTATTTTCTAAGATTTCCAGTTTTTATACACCGAGAACGAACAAATTTTGCCGTCCGTAAGGTTTTTAGTTTTTTATGAACTTCATATTCCACACGTTAAAAATTCGAAGATCTTAAAAAATAACGTAAAATATTAGGAACAGGTAAAGTTGGATTTAGCTCATTTTAAAATTTAACTCAAATATTCAATATTACACGAAAAGAAAAATGGAAATATGAAGTGAAATTTAGGAGAGCGTCAATATATCAATACTCGAAACTTGTTATTTATTAATCATTTATTCCCTCTTCACTTGAATAACAACATATTTTTGTATTATACTATACAAATTAACTTAAAACACGCTGTAGATATTTTTGCTTATTTATTTTAGATTACGAATTTTCATAAAAGCGTCAATAGTGGTGAAGAAAAGGCAAATTATAGTTTATAACATTACTTGCTGATTCTGCCACGCGTTGCTGTGACTCAGTTATTATATGATTAAAAGAACGTGTGCACCACGAAATAGAGTTAAAAAAGAAATTCAAAGTTAAAACGTGGTGCCATCTATGAGATATCTATAACAGTCGGTCCTACAATTTTCTGTCAACAAACTAATGTAAAGCGCCATCTGTTCGAGACTGCTGAAACTTACAATTAATAACAATAATCAACATTGACAATCATTTAATTCGTAATTAGAAAATATTGAGGCATTAATTGAAATATAAATAATCCTATATCTCAAGTTGGACTACATTATACATAAATGTCAACGTTCCATGAAGATAGGTTGAGTAGTTTCGGAGTTCATCGTGGACAAACACCATGACACTGGATATTAATGTATTTACATTTTGTTAGTAAATGCGTAAACAAATAAACTATAGTATATATAAATAAATTTGATTTATAGTTACAATGTAGACTTATAGGACGTTCGTTATTATACATGAAACACTTAAATTACGCTTTTATCTTATGATCGTAATACCTCGTTTTACGATACCTGATACCAACGACGACACGATACCAATCACTTTAATGGAGTATGTTTGTCACGAAATTGTTGTAGAAGTCTATAAGTAGTCCGTCAGTTCTAGTATTTACTTTAACGTGAATTGAATGTAAAATCGTATAGATGTATTTTGGCCAATATTTCCGAATTACGAAATTACAATTGCGACATTATCTTTCTGATTTATAATATTGATAACAATAGTAATAAATTCTTTATAGCACACCTTTAAAAAAAATACAAAAATGAAATGTCAATTTACAGAATACTTGTACAGTTAGGCGGCCTTATCACTTGGAGCCAGCTCTTACAGGCAAACCTAAATGTCTCATTTAATTCTCAATATACTCGCTTTAAGTAGTCCGTCAGTTCTAGTATTTACTTTAAAGGTGAATTGAATGTAAAATCGTATAGATGTATTTTGGCCAATATTTCCGAAATACGAAATTACAATTGCGATATTATCTTTCTGATTTATAGTATTGATAACAATAGTACATAAATTCTTTATAGCACACCTCAAAAATATAAAAAAAATAAACGGCAATTCACAGTATACGTGTACAGTTAAGCGGCCTTATCGCTTGGAGCCAGCTCCATAAGCGTATCTTAAGCGTAGCGTAAGCAGCGTATCCATAAGGGATTTCCCACGTGGTATCTGTAGGTGGTAGAGCCATGCTGAAGCTATTACTGGTTTCAGCATGAATGGGTCGGCTCGCCCGGGGTACTACCCTCTCACAGAAAACCGACGTGAAGTAACCGTGCTTGCATTGTTGCGTTTCGTTCGTTCAGTCGGAACGCCGGAGGCCCAACTCCCTTCCCCTTCCTCCTCTCCCTTCCCCCTTCCTTTTCTCCCTCCTCCAGTACAGGCTGGCAACGCACTTGCGACTCCCCTGGTGTTGCAAGTGTCTATGGACGGTGGTCATCACTTAACATCAGGTGACTCACCTTGCCGTTTGTCACCTATGACATAAAAAAAAATAAGAGGTCAATAATATTGATGAACACATTTTTTAAATATTGTAACAGATCTTGCTTGCCTAATGTCAGAAGGAAGTGAGTACCATAGCCGTATAGCTTGCACCGCAAATGAATTTGTTATAAAATTGAGTGTGACATATGGGAAATACAAGTTTGGTTTTATCTACATTGGGTAGCGTGGTAAAGAATCTTTGGAAGCTAACATCTCGAATTTATTTTTAGGTAGGGAAGAGAATTACACGTATTGCGATAATTGATAAGATTTTTCTAAATGACTCTAAAGATATTAAAATTATTTCCAGAAACTCGGTGTGCCCATAGACGTTTCTGGAAGATTCCAGTTCAATATATACGTCGAGCCACGTGAACATATCTCGTAAGTTTCAGTAATATTTATATACAAGCTGATTCCCGCCATTTCGTTTTCGTTTGTATTTTTAGAAATTATAGTATCATATATCAGAGGAGGTAGGCGGAACTACTCGCAGGTTCGTTACTCTATGCATCGTATGTTATCTTCATGCAGCGGTCACAGTTTATGCGGATGTCAGAATTCTTACCATTTTACTTGATACTTATATCTTTTTTAAGACTATAGGTTTTTTTAGCGTTTATCTAATACCCCATCTTATGTGAAATAACGATGTAGCCGAAGATGGTAAACACACTAAGCCTAGAGGATGCTGGCTGTTAAGTGTAGCTGCAGTAACACACCAATAGATGCTTGGCGATAGATTTTCAACTTGAAACTTCACCCTTGAAACTTGAGGGACCGTTTTGAGGGTAGCTAACCAGGTAGACTAAGAAAAAGCCTTACCATCGTGCTATGATCTCATTACGATAGACTCGATTGCTAGGATTCGAATTTACGTCCATTGACGCGGTGTCCGAACAATCATCGCTTCAAAGTTATTCAAAATCATTAAATTTTAACCAACTTAAACAATATCCTTACAATATTATTATTATGTTTAATATTATTATAATTATTATTGATTTATAAACGACATTACTGCAAAGTTTCATCGAAATCCATCCTGTAGTTTTTGCGTAAAATGATTTTTTTTCCCTCGAACTGACTACGCTGTTGACCTGGCAGGGTCTTCACAGCTTCACCGGACTACGGCGTAAAATGATATCAATTGTCCATCTATCTTTACACGCATTCTCGTTTAAAATATTGGTAGGATTTATTGAGGAATATTATACGCTATCGAATATCATGCTGCGTCTTTTAGGAGCGTAGTATTTATCATGAAATGTAGGTCTAAAAGTGGAAGAAACAATTCCATTACATGACAATACTGAGAAACAAGTTGAAATTTTGCCGTGATAAGATTTTTAGTTTTCTTCTTATGATCTTTACATTTTACACGTACAAAATTTGAAGATCTTGAAAAATAACACAAAATATTAGGAACGGCTAAAATTTTATTTAGCTCATCCATACTTTTTATACTAATATTATAAAGTTGAAGAGTTTGTTTGCTTGAACGTGCTAATCTCAGGACCGATTAAAAAAAAATTCAGTGTTTTATATAGCTTGTTTATCGAGGAAGGCTGAAGCTAGTTTTCAAATAAAACAACTAATATTCTGTTTTTTTTTCATCAGATTATATGAGGATATGCCAAGAATGCTGTTCCCGATATTTTGGGTGGAACAGAAGGGGCTAATCGACGATGCCATTATATCCGAACTGCGTTCAGTGCGCGCAGTTCTCGACTGGGGTGCGACAGTGTGCGCTTGCGCAACAGTCTGCTTTGCCCTATTCGTGATAATCATAATTTGTTGTACAAAGAAACCCGAGTACAACAAACCGCACGACCTGCTCGGTTCCTGCGAGAAGCCGAAGGACGAAGCGGAGATAAAATTAAACCCGACATGAATAATTATTTTATTTATTATATATAAAGTATACTCAATCATCGTGTGATATTTTTTTGCGGATTTAAATTAATTTGATTATATATTAAAATTACAGGAGTCGAAATTAGTAGAAATTATTATTGACGTTTAGAACTAAATGTATAATATAATTAAGTGTTAATTAAGTCTATTAGTATTTTTTTATGATTTATTCATTACAGTTTATTTCGAATCTTTGATTTATTTCGTTTATATATTTTTTTACATTGTAATAAATTTAAGTATATATTTTATTTAGGATTTCTGGGTGAAATTTAATAGAAATTGTTATTGTGTGATTTTTTGTTAAATATAAGATAATAATATTACTTTTATGCTATGTTAATGGCTATGTTATATTTTATGTAGGGTTAATAGCTGATATTTGCATAAAAAAGTGATAAAAATCAGATTTTATAGTACATACTCAAAACTACAATATTTCACTTTATCAGTTAGTTAATAACTTTAGCGTTATTTCAAAATTCAATTATATTTAGGACGAGCAGAATGAGTTGTAAATACTCGATAATATATTATTTTATATCTAATGCTCATATTTTTTTGAAATTTATTATAATACTATATTTCAAGATCTAAATTTATTATCTAGAATTAACCTGTTTTTATTGAAACTATTATGAACTATATAACACCGCCATCTGTTGCATATTTTGCGAAGTATGTTGTAACCAATATGAATAATGTACATAAATATATTATTGTGAACATATCTAACAATCGTATTTCTTCAGAATAGTTAATGTCTGTACTTTTCCATCTTAATTATATACTGACAAAAGGTGGCCTCAATGATTATAATATTAACATACAGGAGGCATTATACGTGAAGCGGACAGGTAAAAAATGTTGATATTTCCGATTTTAGTACCTAATACTTCATTATGTTATACTATTTCTTCGATTTAGATACAAAATATTTTTACAGCATTAAGGCTAATAACGGACTAAAATTATTTAAAATTTTTAGTAACCTGCACGTATTACGTGTTACTTCGGATGTCATTAGTCATACATATTTGGATATTTTAAAAGTAAAAGATCTTAAATTATATGCATATCTTTTCTACTCATTTGAATTTTTGTATTTTTGCTCCTGAAGGAGCTGTACTGATTCACTTAAAACACTTTTGCATGTATTTTCATTTAACTCGTTCTAATTTCAGAATGAGCGTCTTTGAAAATAACTAATCTCCTCCAGTCTTATATCAACGAGTGTCATATTATTTTAAAATTTAAGCATAATTAAGTTTCAACTACTTACAACGCTTTTCTTTTAAATCTATGGGATTTTGCGGCATTATTGTGATTTTTTTTGTTACTCCCGTACGCTGTGTAACGCCTGTTGGTAATGAATTGAATAGGTTGTTGTTCATTTAGCTCTATGTTAATTAAGAAATGACGCCTCATTATGTAATTTTAATTTATTATGACCTATTGAATTATAACAAATAGAGTTTAAAGTTTTTAAGGTCTATATCACAATATAAACCGATCTAGTTAATGATATGGTCCAAGCTGAGAACATATTCAGCCTAGTGCTATAAGTAACCTCTATATATCAATAATTAATTATTGTTGTGTTATTTTACGATGTCGTTATAAACTGCTGTTAATTATTCTGCTGTTGGTTGATTCACTGTGTTTTACCGTCCGTTGTTACTTGTAAACAAGATACGATAATAAAATGGATATTCGTTGTTTCGTACAGTGATTATGATTGTAACAATAAACGTAGTTTTATAAATAAGGACTATAGATCAATAACGAATTACAGTGTTCTGTTATGTCACAATAGATGTTGTTATAAACAGCTGTCAATTATTCTGCTGTTTTTACCTTTCGTTGTTCTTTGTAATATTGGTACGATAGTAAAATGTTGTATTCGTTATATGAGTGAGACAACGTGTAGCGCACTCTCTTACACAATTATTAGTTTTTCCATAATGTTTGCTTTGAATTGAATAGTTTGTTGTTCATTTAGCTCTATGTTAATTAAGAAATGACGCCTCATTATGTAATTTTAATTTATTATGACCTATTGAATTATAAAAAATAGAGTTTAAAGTTTTTAGAGTCCATATCACAATATAAACCGATGTATTAATGATATGGTCCAAGCTGAGAACATATTCAGCCTAGTGCTATAAGTAACCTCTATATATCAATAATTAATTATTGTTGTGTTATTTTACGATGTCGTTATAAACTGCTGTCAATTATTCTGCTGTTGGTTGATTCACTGTGTTTTACCGTCTGTTGTTACTTGTAAACAAGATACGATAATAAAATGGATATTCGTTGTTCCTACACTGATTATGATTGTAACAATAAACGTAGTGGTATAAATAAGGATTATAGATCAATAACGAATTACAGTGTTCCGTTATGTCACAATAAATGTTGTTATAAACTGTTGTCAATTATTCTGCTGTTTTCGTTGTTCTTTGTAATAATGGTACGATAGTAAAATGTTGTAATCGTTGTATGAGTGAGACAACGTGTAGCGCACTCTCTTACACAATTATTAGTTTTTCCATAATGTTTGCTTGTTTTCATGTTGTAAGAATAACGAGTGACTAGTGTCCTTGTAAATAATAATAATGGAGAACGAATAATCAACAGCAGAATAACGATGTTTTTAATATTTTTTTAACAATTGTTTTGGAATAATGTGTTATATTATTAGTTGTTATTATAAATACCAGTTCGAGTTTTTAGCTGGATCTTGAAATATCATGTAGCGGTTTTGATATTTTATTCATAATATTGTGTTATTTGGTTCTATCTTTTGTAAAATCGGTGGTTTTGGCTCTATATTTTGTAATATCGGTGGTTTTTATGTAATAAAGTTTTGTTTTTGTTAACGAGTGAAATGGATGGGAAATAATACCACGGAACAGGGATTCCGACTTGCCACAAAAACTCTCTGAAGAGTTGTAACGAGACGGCCACCGTCTTGTTAGTTTATTGAAATTATCGCAAGAAACTTGCTATATCAATACTCGACGATGGCAGTAATAATCTATGAGAAGATTGGTTGCCAAAAAATTACAATTCTGTCGTGAGATAATTCTACTCCGCAGAGTATTTACATTATAAGATCGTATTATGACTGTGTGGTATTTTAGGATTTTTCTTAAGATTTTATGCTTATAGTTTAGGAAACAAATCTCTGAAGTTATGATTTTAAATGCCCTTTTGGTCGGATTAATTTTGGATTACAGTTTCATAGTTTCTCAGGATTGCCAACATTCTTTTTTATTTGTTGATTTTAGTTTTCTAAAATTTATATTGTCATTATTTTTCATACAAACAGAGATCATTTTATTTTGATTTGTTAACTATATTTATATTATTAAATGATCAAAAGTATGTATATGGATGTGGACATTTTATTATGTTCCAGTTCTATGATATTATTTTTTAACAATTGTGTGATTAATTTACGACTGACAGGTAACATGTGCTTAGTTTGAGTTTATGTTATATGGATGACTTCAGACTTGACAATGGTTATAACAGAGTATAAATATTTATGTAAACTGAATAGAAAGATATTATAAACTCGTTACTCTATTATTAGGAGATGAAAGAAAAGAGATAACTTTAAAAAACTTTGTGTAGTTTTATGAAACCACGATGCAAGTGAAACTTTTTTTCGGATCGTAGGCATTAAATAAACATCAGGGTTCCGACAAAATGATTTATTATTAGCTATTGAATAATACCACGGTCGCAAATATTATTTGTACCGAACTATAAAAAAAAATATTTATAAAATAGTAAAACAATTTTATTCTATACATTAAAACTTTCAATTAAGAATAATGTATTTCAATTATATTACACATTTCTTAAAACAAAACGTTTTATACCAATATCAGTGTTGATTTGTAATCATTTGATATGGTGTACCATGAAATAAAAGTTATTTAGTTGGAGTTCCATTATCTCTGAAGTTTAGGAACCCCTGCTCTAGGCTAATATCATTACGCTTTTTGGTATTAGATATAGAAAAATTATTACAGATTTGCAAGTAGAAACACTAGATTAGTCATTAATTTTAACTTTGTAATTACACTGTATTTTCCTATAAAATTGATTAATTAAAAAGAGAATACAATATTTGATAGAGCCAGTGCGTATACGCAGTATGCGTGTATCAATTTTTCTATACTCTTTACTGCGATCGATTGTTGAATAATCATTGTCCAGATATCGATATGTTAAGGAATTTTACTCTGCGGTAAATGATTATTTAAAGTATTTCTTATAAGTATATAGTAACTTTAGTTATTTGTTTATATTTTTCCCTAGTTCCTTAATGTATAATAACATATGTTTAATCTATTATTTTCTATGTTACAATAGATATTGTATATTTTATATAGGTTGTTAACTTAGTAAAGGAGTCTGTAACATAGTAACGCCTTAAAAGATCGTTGCCTTTATTTTTAAGAAGTGAACTTGTTTAGACACGGTTTGAGCAAATTATGTTGTCAATATATGCCACGGAAATCAAAGCAATTTGACTATAAGCGTGGGTTAAAGTTACATGTTTTTTTTATAAGACATAGAAAACTATTTGTCATACTGTAGAATTATGACAATTTTTATACTGAATGCATTCCAATCAAAGGGCTTTATTAAGCTATTGCTAATTGATAATATAATATATTTAATTGCTGTAATTAAAGTCTAAGAGCCACCGCCAAATTAGATTCAATTAATGCTATCTGATCTATTTATAGTTAATCAAAGTTATGGTTGTCTTATAACCAATAAATACACTTTTTTCTGATTAAACAAACTCTTGTCCAAATAAATTATATCAATATTAAAGAAGTTACCAAAACACATTGTAGTGAGCTGCTTAGAACCACATAATATTATATTGTTACGGTACATTAGGAGTCGATCAAATGACTTATATCATTTTAGTTAATTGCGCTGTCGTTTGTAAGACAGTCCTATAAATGCTCAGTGATTAGACACGCTTTTAAGACGGGTGCCCGTTCCATTCTCACCTACATTTGTCTCGTTTTCACGCATATGTCGAATTACAATAGAGAACAGACATGTAGACTATGTACAAACGCTTCTTAAGGAAGTCTGTCGATATCTCACAATACTACCGGACCTTGGATGTTTATTCGGACTTGGGCCTTCCTTAGATCCAAGCCTGCATCATTTCCCTCGCGTCTAAGTGTTTCGGTAAAGCCGAAAATCTTCCCAGCCCAATAGTGGTTGGCACTGCGAACTACACCTCCCACACCTCCTCCGTAATACAAAAGACCCTGAAACGTCCTTACCGATCCATTTGATGAAATAACAGTAACGAGTTGTATCCGTCCAGTCCCAAAAATAATGCGCGTTCGCGATCACGTTGACGTATCTACAATTTCCGCCGCGCCGTCGGATGGTTAACTTCGCTCCAACACACCCCGGTGGCCACCTTCGGTAGCGTCTGAAGTCTCAGTCCGATCCCCTAGAGCCCTCTAGCATAGAGTTAGCGTACGCTTACAAAACATTTACTGGCTAAAAATACAATCCCATTGCACTTCACACTCATAAATGTGTACACGTTAAACATATATGTTATGTAAGGGACCTCCTTTTTCTTTTTTGGATACTATATCCATAATTGTCAGATCTAAATACATGCACATATGTACGTATATACGCATACCTAACGTTGACGTATCTACAATTTCCGCCGCGCGGTCGTGTATGGGCGGTTAACTTCGCTCCAACACACCCCCGTGGTCCCCTTCGGTAGCGTCTGAAGTCTCAGTCCGATCCCCTAGAGCCCTCTAGCATAGAGTTAGCGTACGCTTACAAAACATTTACTGGCTAAAAATACAATCCCATTGCACCTCAGACTCATAAATGTGTACACGTTAAGCATATATGTTATGTAAGGGACCTTCTTTTTCTTTTTTGGAACTTGAGAAATATTCATATTAATTATATCCATAATTGTCAGATCTAAATACATGCACATATGTACGTATATACGCATACCTATATGTTGAACGATAGCCTTTCAGTGAACATTATATGAAGTAGCAATGAAGAACAAACCAGCTCATAAGTTTTTTAAAAGCGGACTTTTTAATATTTTAAGGTCATTTGAATGGTCAAATTTTTCTCGTACAAATGATGCAGTATGTCATTACAATTTGTAACTACTTTATGATAAGAATAATGCATTACTTTGTAAATTGTTTACAAGCAGTTAATCACTTTTATCGCACCCTAAAGAGATGAAACCGAAATTGTATCGAATTGAATTGTTTTGATTTATTAATTAATTTCTTTGTTCTTATGTTTTCTCTTGTTTATAATCTCGTTTATCAATTAAATTGAATATAATTTTTCGTGAAAAATACAAACATCATTATCAATTCTGCGGATACATTTCTTGTCTTTAAAACAATATATTCAAAACACAATATATTACACATTCTTGTATGTATAATTATACGGAATATTTTTGTAAAAGTAGACGTAACGAAGTGAAACGATTTTTTTTTAATTCCGTACTAATAAAGCTTTATAATTTTTTTAAATGTATGTTTCTTATTTTTGTTTCTTGTAACGTTACTCGAATGTATTATTCCTGGTTTGGTTACGTTCGAGTTCTATTTATTAAATCGTCATATATAACGAATTTTTCTAGAAAATATTATATTATTATTCAAAAATACACCGTTCCAATTTCGATGTGTTGTTTTATTCCAACAAAATGACTTTAACATAAAAATAAATACAAAAAAATAAACCGCCTTCGATGTGAAAAACTAATAAGGCACTAAAAAGCGAAAAGTAACTGAATTATTAAATTAACCAAATTAAATAAAAAATATTGATATTTGCACCACCTAATAATATATTTGAAGTCAATATCGAATATTATATTATTTATATGGGACCATCTCTGAAAATAACGGATTCCAATAAAAAAAGAATCATTAAAATCGGTTCATAATTGACGGAGATATCGATTAACATACATAAAAGAAAAACAAAAACCACAACCGAACGTAGTAGCCTCCTCCTTTTTCGAAGTCGGTTAAAAATAAATGAGCACATACAATTTAAAAGAACTCCTGGAACAATCGCGGATTCGCATTTCGAAAGACGAATATAATTACAATAATCCTATAAATATTATAAACGAATTCGTTTGTGACAATGGATACATATTTGTTACTACTTCATACGTAAAATACCCAATGGATTTTGATGAAATTGTGCTGCAAGATAGGTTATATATCAAAATAACAATATTATCATCATCAGCCTGTAAGAGACCCACTGCAGGAACATACGTATCTTCCCGATGGAAGGTATTGTTACACAGTGATATAGTTTCCCACATACGGTGGTACTGCAAGAATATTTCTCAGGTTCAGGTTTCCTCTTTCATCACGATGTTTTCCTTCTCCATCAGCCGATATTGTTACCAATTTGAATTAGTAAATGTACGTAGATTCCAAAAAAATGTTGAGGTTCGAACCTTCTGGAATCGAATTGATATTCCACAGGTCAAACCATTAGACCACCACAGCTTTTTAAAATATATAATATACGTATCATATGATATCGTCATTTACAAATAAGGTGGCGCTTATATCGATTTCTGCTTAGTTTAAACAATCGCCAGTATCTATTTTATTGTAACTCAACTATCTAATTGAATTATAATAGTAGGAACAAATAAGTATAAATGAGTCGGGGTTAGGTCTTTTTTTTTCGATCTGACTACGCTATTGACCCATCAAGGTCTTAACAACTTCACCGGACTACTAAGGCGAGCGCTTAATAAGTATAAATGAGTCGGGGTTAGGTCTTTTTTTTTCGATCTGACTACGCTATTGACCCATCAAGGTCTTAACAACTTCACCGGACTACTAAGGCGAGCGCTTAAGACATTCAGCCGATTTTATTTTGACAACAAGCTCAAGGGTGCGCTCCACACCTCGGCTTTGGCTGTTGCCTGATACATGCAATTCGCGACCTATCTTTTTTTTTTACGAGGGGAAAATCCTACTTGGATACCCTCACGCCGTCGGGGGCAGCGTGAGGGTATGTCAGACTCCTACTGACTAAAACCCCCCGGTGTACCTCTGCCGCTATAGTCGGGGCGACACGCGATCTCTAAAGATTTCAGCGTGCCGCCCCAGCGGTTGGCCCAGGAGCGAAAGCGCCGCCGCCGGGCCCCGTCCTGTTAGGAGACAGCCGGGTACACACCGGCTGTCTCCTCCGTCGGGCGAACCTGTGCAATGGTAAGATGGGCCCCCGACCCATCCTCCCTAGGTCCGGCTACAGTGGGAAGAGGCGGTCAAACTGCCGCCTCCTCCTGCCTGTCCTCCGTTGGCGGAGACGGCCACTTAGAGGATCGTCCTCGCGGGCCCTCTCCGCCAAATCCTTCTGCGAGACGACTTCCTCGCAGAAGGAGGCCATTGCTCTCCACACCTCCTCGTTGCCGAGCATGGCCGTAACCACGGCCGGCAACGAGGATTCCGACTTGCCACAAAAACTCTCTGAAGAGTTGTAACGAGACGGCCACCGTCTTGTTAGTTTATTGAAATTATCGCAAGAAACTTGCTATATCAATACTCGACGATGGCAGTAATAATCTATGAGAAGATTGGTTGCCAAAAAATTACAATTCTGCCGTGAGATAATTCTACTCCGCAGAGTATTTACATTATAAGATCGTATTATGACTGTTTGGTATTTTAGGATTTTTCTTAAGATTTTATGCTTATAGTTTAGGAAACAAATCTCTGAAGTTATGATTTTAAATGCCCTTTTGGTCGGATTAATTTTGGATTACAGTTTCATAGTTTTTCAGGATTGCCAACATTCTTTTCTATTTGTTGATTTTAGTTTCCTGAAATTTAAATTGTCATTATTTTTCATACAAACAGAGATCATTTTATTTTGATTTGTTAACTATAGTTATATTATTAAATGATCAAAAGTATGTAAGTATATGGATGTGGACATTTTATAATGTTCCAGTACTATGATATTATTTTTAATAATCGTGTGATTAATTTACGACTGACATGTAACATGTGCTTAGTTTGAGTTTATGTTATATGGATGACTTCAGACTTGACAATGGTTATAACAGAGTATAAATATTTATGTAAACTGAATAGAAAGATATTATAAACTCGTTACTCTATTATTAGGAGATGAAAGAAAAGAGATAACTTTAAAAAACTTTGTGTAGTTTTATGAAACCACGATGCAAGTGAAACTTTTTTTCGGATCGTAGGCATTAAATAAACATCAGGGTTCCGACAAAATGATTTATTATTAGCTATTGAATAATACCACGGTCGCAAATATTATTTGTACCGAACTATAAAAAAAAATATTTATAAAATAGTAAAACAATTTTATTCTATACATTAAAACTTTCAATTAAGAATAATGTATTTCAATTATATTACACATTTCTTAAAACAAAACGTTTTATACCAATATCAGTGTTGATTTGTAATCATTTGATATGGTGTACCATGAAATAAAAGTTATTTAGTTGGAGTTCCATTATCTCTGAAGTTTAGGAACCCCTGCTCTAGGCTAATATCATTACGCTTTTTGGTATTAGATATAGAAAAATTATTACAGATTTGCAAGTAGAAACACTAGATTAGTCATTAATTTTAACTTTGTAATTACACTGTATTTTCCTATAAAATTGATTAATTAAAAAGAGAATACAATATTTGATAGAGCCAGTGCGTATACGCAGTATGCGTGTACCAATTTTTCTATACTCTTTACTGCGATTGATCGTTGATCAATATGTCCAGATATCGATATGTTAAGGAATTTTACTCTGCGGTAAATGATTATTTAAAGTATTTCTTATAAGTATATATTAACTTTAGTTATTTGTTTATATTTTTCCCTAGTTCCTTAATGTATAATAACATATGTTTAATCTATTATTTTCTATGTTACAATAGATATTGTATATTTTATATAGGTCGTTAACTTAGTAAAGAAGTATGTATCATAGTAGCGCCTTAAAAGATCGTTGCCTTTATTTTTAAGAAGTGAACTTGTTTAGACACGGTTTGAGCAAATTATGTTGTCAATATATGCCACGGAAATCAAAGCAATTTGACTATAAGCGTGGGTTAAAGTTACATGTTTTTTTTATAAGACATAGAAAACTATTTGTCATACTGTAGAATTATGACAATTTTTATACTGAATGCATTCCAATCAAAGGGCTTTATTAAGCTATTGCTAATTGATAATATAATATATTTAATTGCTGTAATTAAAGTCTAAGAGCCACCGCCAAATTAGATTCAATTAATGCTATCTGATCTATTTATAGTTAATCAAAGTTATGGTTGTCTTATAACCAATAAATACACTTTTTTCTGATTAAACAAAATCTTGTCCAAATAAATTATATCAATATTAAAGAAGTTACCAAAACACATTGTAGTGAGCTGCTTAGAACCACATAATATTATATTGTTACGGTACATTAGGAGTCGATCAAATGACTTATATCATTTTAGTTAATTGCGCTGTCGTTTGTAAGACAGTCCTATAAATGCTCAGTGATTAGACACGCTTTTAAGACGGGTGTCCGTTCCATTCTCACCTACATTTGTCTCGTTTTCACGCATATGTCGAATTACAATAGAGAACAGACATGTAGACTATGTACAAACGCTTCTTAAGGAAGTCTGTCGATATCTCACAATACTACCGGACCTTGGATGTTTATTCGGACTTGGGCCTTCCTTAGATCCAAGCCTGCATCATTTCCCTCGCGTCTAAGTGTTTCGGTAAAGCCGAAAATCTTCCCAGCCCAATAGTGGTTGGCACTGCGAACTACACCTCCCACACCTCCTCCGTAATACAAAAGACCCTGAAACGTCCTTACCGATCCATTTGATGAAATAACAGTAACGAGTTGTATCCGTCCAGTCCCAAAAATAATGCGCGTTCGCGATCACGTTGACGTATCTACAATTTCCGCCGCGCCGTCGGATGGTTAACTTCGCTCCAACACACCCCGGTGGCCACCTTCGGTAGCGTCTGAAGTCTCAGTCCGATCCCCTAGAGCCCTCTAGCATAGAGTTAGCGTACGCTTACAAAACATTTACTGGCTAAAAATACAATCCCATTGCACTTCACACTCATAAATGTGTACACGTTAAACATATATGTTATGTAAGGGACCTCCTTTTTCTTTTTTGGATACTATATCCATAATTGTCAGATCTAAATACATGCACATATGTACGTATATACGCATACCTATATGTTGAACGATAGCCTTTCAGTGAACATTATATGAAGTAGCAATGAAGAACAAACCAGCTCATAAGTTTTTTAAAAGCGGACTTTTTAATGTTTTAAGGTCATTTGAATGGTCAAATTTTTCTCGTACAATATGTCATTTCAATTTGTAACTACTTTATGATAAGAATAATGCATTACTTTGTAAATTGTTTACATGCAGTTGATCACTTTTATCGCACATTACAGAGATGAAACCGAAATTGTATCGAATGGAATTGTAATGATTTATTAATTAATTTCTTTGTTCTTATGTTTTCTCTTGTTTATAATCTCGTTTATCAATTAAATTGAATATAATTTCTCGTGAAAAATACAAACATCATTATCAATTCTGCGGATACATTTCTTGTCTTTAAAACAATATATTACACATTCTTGTACGTATAATTATACGGAATATTTTTGTAAAAGTAGACGTAACGAAATGAAACGATTTTTTTAAAATTCCGTACTAATAAAGCTTTATAAATTTTTTTAATGTATGTTTATTATTTTTGTTTCTTGTAACGTTACTCGAATGTATTATTCCTGGTTTGGTTACGTTCGAGTTATATTTATTGAATCGGAAAACTCTTGTCATATATAACGAATTTTTCTAGAAAATATTATATTATTATTAAAAAATACACCGTTCCAATTTCGATGTGTTGTATTATTCCAACAAAAAGACTATAACATAAAAAAAATACAAAAAAAATAAACCGCCTTTGATGTGAAAAACTAATAAGGCACTAAAAAGCGAAAAATAACTGAATTATTAAATTAACCAAATTAAATAAAAAATATTGATATTTGCACCACCTAATAATATATTTGAAGTCAATATCGAATATTTTCTTCTATATGGGACCACCTCTGAAAATAACCGATTCCAATAAAAAAAGAATCATTAAAATCGGTTCATAATTGACGGAGATATCGATTAACATACATAAAATAAAAAGAAAATCCACAACCGAACGTAGTAACCTCCTCCTTTTTCGAAGTCGGTTAAAAATAAATGAGCACATACAATTTAAAAGAACTCCTGGAACAATCGCGGATTCGCATTTCGAAAGACGAATATAATTACAATAATCCTATAAATATTATAAACGAATTCGTTTGTGACAATGGATACATATTTGTTACTACTTCATACGTAAAATACCCAATGGATTTTGATGAAATTGTGCTGCAAGATAGGTTATATATCAAAATAACAATATTATCATCATCAGCTTGTAAGAGACCCACTGCAGGAACATACGTATCTTCCCGATGGAAGGTATGGTTACACAGTGCTATAGTTGCCCACATACGGTGGTACTACAAGAGCATTTCTCAGGTTCAGGTTTATTCACGATGTTTTCCTTCACCGTCTGCCGATATTGTTACCAATTTGAATTAGTAAATGTACGTAAATTCCAAAAAAATGTTGAGGTTCGAACCTTCTGGAATCGAATTGATATTCCACAGGTCAAACCATTAGACTACAAATTTTTTAAATATATAATATACGTATTATATGCTGCCGATATTGTTACCAATTTGAATTAGTAAATGTACGTAGATTCCAAAAAAATGTTGAGGTTCGAACCTTCTGGAATCGAATTGATATTCCACAGGTCAAACCATTAGACTACAAATTTTTTAAATATATAATATACGTATTATATGGTGTCGTAATTTACAAATAAGGTGGCGCTTATATTGACTACGCTATTGACCAAGCAAGGTCTTAACAGCTTCACCTGACTACTAAGGCGAGCGCTTAAGGCATTCAGCCAATTTTATTTTGACAACAAGCTCAAGGTTGCGCGCCACACCTCGGCTTTGGCTGTTGCCTGATACATGCAATTCGCGACCTATCTTTTTTTTTTAACGTGGGGAAATCCCTTATGGATACGCCACCCTCCCGGGGGAGAGGGTGGGTTATGTCCAACTCGCACAGACTAAAACCCCACGGTGTACCGACAGACCGTTATTGTGGGGGCGGCAAGGGATCGAACAAGCTAATCAA
>MU160883.1:22289-39217 GCA_015888305.1 Antheraea pernyi | reverse complement strand
GGACACCGCCAAAACCCTCTCCCCTTGGGAGGTCGCCTCTGCCGACAGCGACTTTAAGAGGCACAGGGCGTCCACCGTGGAACGCCCTGCCCGGAAGCCATACTGCGCGTCCGCCAGATTCGGCCCCACGCCCTCTAGGTGCTGGACGACCCGGGAGGAGATAATCGTCTCCAGCACCTTCCCGGTGTCGTCCAGCAGGACTAGGGGCCGATACGCGGACGCGCAGTCCGGAGGGCAGCCCACCTTTTCCATTAGACAGAGCCGCCAAAGCTTCCAGGGCTTCGGGAACTGTCCGACCGCAAGACACCGGTCGAACAGCTCCCGAAGCCACCCCCCTAGGTGGCCCAAAGCAAGGCCGAGCACCCGGCCCGGGACCCCATCAGGGTCGGGCGCTCTTCGCCGGTTGAGGAGGCGCTCCACGGCCCTCCCCATCCCCTCCTCCGTTATCGGTTGGGGAGGACTGTCGTGAACCTCCTCGACTACCTCCCGAGGCGGGGGCATGGGAGGAGCTGGTAGCATCGGAGGGTCGGGGAATAATTCTCCCACGACCTTCGCCACCACCTCCGGCCGGTGGGTCTCCGTCGTCGGGGGCGCTCAGGGTCGTACCTTCTTTCGTACGATCCGGTACGGGCGCCCCCAAGGATCCCCGTCCAGCGTCTGGAGTAACTTCTCCCATGCCATGCCATGTGTACCAAGCATACATACCTCAACAACCCTTATATATATTTCGTATCGGATAATACCAGTCGAGGCTATGTCGTTTTGGCACTCTTGTACTACTAGCCATTTCTGAGGAGCGCCATATGCGATCGCTACTAAGTCCGGTCAGTAAAAGTGTAAAGGCCCTTCAAACTAACAAAGAGTAGTTACTAAAAAAAATAATATATTGAAACTAGCAGGCCCGGCGGACGTTGTCCTGTTTTGATAATTTACAAATTCCTAATAGTCAACCGCAGTGCGACCAGCCAGGTTCAATTGTTAAAATTACAATAACTTTTGATAGACCGAACTGGTTTTAATGAAACAAATACTAAACGTTACTCGAGGATATTCTTTATGATTTTATCGTGAACGCAGTACATTAACAGTGATGCGTGTTGAAACAAACAGACAGACAGACATTTCTAAAAATGATTGAAATGTATTTTATTACTTTTTCCGAGACACATGCAACAATTTTTTTACAAAAATCTCATAAGTACCTACAGACCCTCGTTAGAATTACCTTTTTATGATATGTATAGATATAAAGATCTATTCTTTAAAACGCTTATGTTGTCAATCAACTGAAGATATAATAAAATACATAAATATCTCAATGTAATCCGAGTAAGTCATATCTATTAGATATCTTGGTAGTAAGAGATATACACATATAAATTCACAAAGTGATCCCAAATAATATAGTTTCCTACATCAAGAGTAACTACCTACGCACAAATACTTTACAGAGGTCTTGTCCTCTTTGTGATTTTAAATAAACTTTACCATCAGATGACATCCTGTTTGGGGCAGCGCAAACAGCGGTCGTGTCGCTTGAACAAGAATTTTAGACGGCCGAGCAAAACCACGCCCGTTACTCACATATATTGAAGTGTATATGTCGTCTAAACTCTAAATGTAGTGCAAAAAGTCCTTGGTGGGAGTCTAGATTGACCAATTTATCAATCAGCAGGTGACAAGGGTGATGATGCAAGGAGAATCATTTCGGACTGGGCCTCCATACGATAAAGCGCTATGTGTGCGCTGTAACGTGAAAAAAATTAATACTCATTGGTTTAATTCTTTTTTAAATTAACATGCGTCTCCTGATCCTTTTGGCTGTTGCAGGTTAGTTGTTATTAAAACCTTTTTGAATGAAAAAATTGGCATATTCTAGATTTAATTTTTTAATAACTTGAATACACTGTTTTGATATTAAAGCTAGAAATATTTATTATTGTTTTCAATTTTCTCATTTGAAAAATTGATAATGATATATTGGACAAAATAGCGGCGTAAATGACTTTTTTTTTTAATAATAGGAAAAACATAAAATAATAATTAATCTATACTTCTATATTAATATTATAAAGTTGAAGAGTTTGTTTGCTTGAAGGCGCTAATCTTAAGAACTACTGGTCCGATTTGAAATATTCTTTCAGTATTAGATAGCTCTTTTATCGAAGAAATCTATATGATATCATCACGCTAAGACTAATAGGAGCGGGGCACCTATGAATGTTTCAAAATCGGGGTTAACATGAGTATTATTATTAATAAACTAAGTCTCGAGTTAAAGTTAACGTTAAAGTAACTATTTTACGCGAACGAAGTCGCGAGCAGAAGCTAGTATCAATATATATCAACCAGGACTTTTTTTTAGGTATTATACATATCTATGTACCTTATAAGGTTTAACCAGCGTTACTAATAAAAGCACAGTACATTACAGTACATTGATTTTGTTCCACATTCTATAAACGTAGTATACATATTGCGGTACATAGATAACCTTTCGGAAAAAATCCCTAATTTAAAACAACTAAATGAGTACACATACAGACGCAAAAAACAGCTTGTTTTAAACTTACATCACTCATTACAAATTCTATTGGTTATATTTTTTTTTTTTTTTCATAAAAAGCTAGTATCAATATATATCAACCAGGACGTTTTTGTAGGTATTATACATTTCTACATACCTTATAAGGTTTAACCAGCGTTACTAATAAAAGCACAGTACATTACAGTACCTCGATTTTGTTCCACGTTCTATACACATTGTGGTACATAGATAGCCTTTCGGAAAAAATACCTACATGATAGTAATAGCCACATCCAAATTTGTTTTGTAATTTAGAACAACTAAATGAGTACACAGCCAGACGCGAAAAACAGCTTGTTTTATACTTACTTCACTCATTACAAATTATATTGGTTACTAGCTGACCCGTGCGACTTCGTCTGCACCAAATCGGTTATTACCGGTTTCAATTGTATTTTTAAACCTAAAATCCTGCTTGCATTTGTAATACATACGTATGAAATAGCCATGATTTACCGCAATATTAGCTTCAACCCGTGGCTTCGTTCGTGTGGAGTAGTTACTTTGGACCTACGCTAACACGCAGCGGAAGCTCTCAAAAGAAGAAAAAACGATTTTGAAATATTCTTCGTTGGTGCTCCGATCCTATTGGTCTTAGCGTGATGATATATATATAGCCTTCCTCGATGAGCTATCATCTAACACCGAAATAATTTTGAAATTGAACCAGTAATTCCTGAGATTAGAGCGTTCAAACAAACATATAAATAAATTCTTTAGCTTTATAATATTCGTATAGAATTAATTTGTCCATATTTCAAATTCCAATGAAACCTCGTCAATTGTCGTGTTCAATCACTTCTCACTATCAAGTTCCAAACTCCTTACAATTACAGCAGATAATAAGTTAAGTATAAAGTATTGTGATTGAAATTGAGTATAATTTATGCGTGAACACGTACAGAATAGAAAAATTGATTAAACCTGTTCAGTGAGGCCAACGGTTCTCAACCTTTTTTAAAATCAGCAACGCATTAACATACTTTTTACATATCACAACACACATACCGATTGAACGAAAGTGAGAGTTTGTAAATCTCGCGGTACACTTGACAGGCGCTTGCGTCACACGACATGGTTGTTAGGAACATATTTACAATATTACAAATAAGGACATTTTTGTATCTGTCCGTGTGTTTCCTTATTTCTTCTAAAAGCTTAAAGTATTTTGATGCGGTTTTCGATAATGTTTTTAAAATTCGATTGAAATTAAGCCTAATTATCAAAATGGCAGTGTACAAATGTGAAAATAACATTGTAATTTGCATTGCTTAGTTTTTCAAATATATAGCTTCGTTAATAGCACAATCTTATCTGCAACACAAAAGCGGTGCGCCGCGCTCGTACTAAAATTTAGGAATACAAATTAGTAGGCGAAGTGCTATTATTTAGTTCATAGGAGTGGTTTCCCCTAGCTTACTAACGTCAGGTATTGATTGGCTGATCATAAGTAAGGTCTGAATGATACGTAATAAGTTTAAAAGAAATTTCAAACGCTATTCCTTATCTATGTCACCTTCCACATAAATCTACAATATTTGGATTGATAAAAGTCGTCATTGCCCCTGCAAATATCTACAATATTATGTGACTATTTTCATATGCGATAACAATAAAAAATGGATTATAATGCTGATTCAATAACAACATAGAATTTAAAATATTAGTCAGCCTAATTATTTAGATAACAGTCCTGTAAAATGTTATTGTCTTCAATTGTTTTTTATCAAATTGTGCATACAGGCATTACGGATTTTGATCTACAAATTTTTGTAGGGTGTTGTAAGGTGATTAATTTATCCTTTATTTTCCGTATTTGAATGTTAAACCCATTTAATTTTATATCCATTACTATTGTTATTCGGATTTTTTTTCATTACTTGACCGTCGCGTTATCGTGTACCTAACCTAGGTGTGACCTATTCAACTGAGCAATTTTAAGTATGCTTCTTGCTGTAATGGTCATCGAACTTTCAGTCGGAACTATTTTAAAAGATTTTAGCATTAGACCACAATCTAGCCTTATGTTAACCGTGGTACAAGATGGTAAACATGTTAAGCCTAGAGTGAACTGGCACTTGCTGCACTTGGCAGCAGTTGGAACACATCAACAGCTGCTTGGCGACGGCTTTACAGGTATGGTTTCAGCACTATGTTTTCCTTCAGCGAAAGCTCTGTTCCAGCTGTAAGAATTCGAACCGAAGTTCATTGATGTAGTATCCGAACATGGTAACAACTAAACCATAGATATGCTTTGAAACTTTTAATACATGTTATACGGACCTCGTTTCTATTTTATTTATTTATTTAGGTTACCAATAAAGTCAACAATATGTATTAAAGTAAATGTTTAATAAATTTATTACAAACGAACGCGTAAAATATTGAGCAATTGTATAATATTAAATTGTTAAAAATTATTCAAAGTGCAAAACGTTTGTATATTAAAAATCATAACCGTTATCATATTTTCAATTGCTAAGACCACATGTCTAAATAATTATATCATATATACATAGTTTTAAATAATTATAGGCTGCATTAAGAACATGATATATCATATACAAGTATACCTGTGTAAATATATGTTACTTCGTACTATATATCTATTTTAATAGTTTATTTTTTTTAATTAGATTTTTATATAAAGCCCGAGGTACACAAATTAGATTGGGTATAAAAGCAAATAGTAACAGAAAATTAAGTCATGTCATCTCTCTGCATAACGTCTCATTCTGAACGTGTATACTTAGTATAATGTATTTATGTAATATAAGTAATATATTTTTATGTAACATGATTTATGAAATGTATTTTATCAAATGACTTCATGGATTTCTATTATTATTTTGTATATTACAAGACAATCGTCCGTGACGAGTGAATTGTAGTCGCGAGTCGCGTGCCTGTTGAAGTGCACTATTTTATCTAAGCAATTCATAGAAATGTGTTATTGCTTTGTATTTTTCTAAGGCGCTTATAAAATATATATAAAACTTATTTAACGAGGCATGCATACTGTATATACTCACGTAAAGTTTAATAAAAGTATATTAAAATAATATATTGTTGGTACGTGTCCAATTAGGGTCGCCTAAAAATCTTCATTATGCTTAGAAATAAGAGAATTTCATACTAACATTTTCTTTGTTAAATTCTTAAGACAATGATGTAGAATGTAACAAAGAAAATGTTCTATTATATTCAGGAAAGTTATTTTAATTACAAGAATGTTTAAATAAATGTCAATTTTTACATCGTAAATATTCGTAAAAGTTTTCGAAAGTTATGTATTATGTGGCAAGGCCAAAAAAAAATCAGAAATCTTTTCACTGATGGTTTATCTATGCACAGTAGCGCCACTATCTACGCTTTGAAAGAATTGTTTTCTTTAATTCAGTTGACGTCATCCGACAGTTTCGGTGAGTAAATACTCGAACATTCGATTTATTTAGAAACTAAACGATCTGCGTACTATTTATATATACGGTTTTAACTAAAAACAAGTATAAACACCCTACTTCAGTTCGTGTATACATTTGCAAAGCCATTTTAAATTAGTGTTATTTGTTTTCGCAATGAAATTATATATTCTAATTTGACATTTGAGTTTAACAGTGTTACCAGTTGTAAAAAGTAAAAATATTCTACATTGTATAATTTTAGTAGAAACCAAAGTAAAATGAAAAGACAAATATTGTTAAATTATTGGTTATTGTTATAGCCGGGGTAGCTAAGTGTGAAGAGGAAGCGATGAAGAATCTAACAACTGTCACATGGGCTCATGCTGTTAATAATAAAACATATTTGGAAGCAGCTTTATCTAGTAAGTACCTAGGACTATATTTATTCTATTTTTTTTTAATCTCGTCCACATTACACTTTGACATTGTACAATTGAGGCATATAGAATCAAAGACAGCTAAGTGCCACAAGTTCTAAAAATGAACTGAGTATGGAGCCATCTAGTCTATTATTGTTTGCAAATCACCATTTAATTCCTACAAGAAATAAAATACAGATAAAGCCTTTTAATTTTCGTTTTAAAATTGATTATGGGATCAAATACATTTAAATACAACCAAGTCATCGAATAAGAAGTAAAGTAAGAATAAAATAAAGTTAAGGAATTATCGCGTTTTTTAATTTCTTGAACTTCTCTTTTAGAGCTGATGGCCATAGGCAGGCAAAATCAATAGCCTATGCCACTCCCTAAAACTTTGAATATAAGTAAAACTCCAACTCTGAGAATAGACAAACATTTTTTTTCGTTTCCTGCAAATTTGGTCTCTATGCACTTAGCTGTTTTTGATTTTATATGCCTCAATTATAGAAATATTTATTTACGTAATTATTTTTAAACAGCTCATTATTGATATAAGCTTACATTATGTTAATTAATAAATTATACTTGAAGTATAACATATTTATTGTATACTGTGTTGCACATCTATTTCTAGAAGAATAAGAGTAACCATTGATATACAAATTCAAATATAATAGGAACTAGTCCGGTGAAGCTGTTAAGACCTTGGTAGGTCCATACCGTAGTCTGTTGGAAAAAAAAGTTGTAGTAAGACAATGAAATCTTAAAGAATCTTATGATACTATTCATTTATTTACTGATATGTGTATATTAAATAAATAAAATAAAATTAATGAAAGAAATTAAAGTGTTAATCATATTCTGTCTCCTATTTTCTTATATGCTAGCCATGTAAATACATTCTAGGTGAGATATCAATGCTGGAAGCGGACATTGTCCTGGGCCATCTCATAGGTCATGAAGGTCCACCCATACCCATCATGGCACATCCACCAGCCACAACGTCTGATCTATCTCTAGCGAATTTTTTGTCAACTGTCGCTCAATACAATAATGTGAATTCTAAACAAAAGGGTGTTAAACTTGATTTCAAGAGCATTGATGCTTTTGAGGCAAGTCAGGAACAAATTGCAGTGTATAGTAAACCTGAGGTAAGTTGTATTGTAGGTTAAGTAAGTATTTAATGGTTTTATAACGAATTTGAATAATTATATATTTTTCACAATAGAACGGCACATGCGAAGTAGTCACCCAGTTGATCTGTCTTCTGATATTCACAGCGACATTTGGAAATAGATCCTTGGATGGTAACGCTTTATAGAGATCGCCACGTGCACAGTGCAATCGCTTTGCAGATTTGCGAAATGCGTCTTCAAATGGTATGAACATACTCATCTTAGACTATGCAGATGCTTTTGGACGTATAGAGACTCTGGTTTTTTCGTTTCTCTTTGTCGGTGTAAAAGACTATGTCTTTTAAATCAGCAACGTGTCTATTATTCCATGTGTGTGTATGAAAAATACAGATTTATTTATTATTAAGAATTAGATGCAAGATATTCGTTGTTAAGTAACTTAGTAGTTGCACTATAATCTTTTAAAACATTTTCAATGGTAAGTAACACGCGTGTAGGTATCGTTTTACTACAATGAATTTAGTTTATTTGTTGTTGATTTAAAAAGTATCAAATAAATTTCGTATAAGTAATTAAAATACATTTTTAAAGTCATAAATTGAACTTTAATACATAGTATGAAGGATAATACTGTGCAATTAAAAAAGAATTAGTCTCATGGCAAAGGAAAATAAGCTGTGTTGCCATATGAATAAATAGTATTTTTTGTTGTAGTAATATATAAGATGAGGAGTATATTAAAAAATGACATGGCGTGTGAAATTAGAAATGAATTATGACCGCGTCTCGTTGGTGGTTTGAAAATATTGGATGTTTTATCGTATCCATATGGCCCGAAGCGGCACGGTGCGGTGACTTATTATTGATGATTGGAAAACGCTTGTGCAATAAAAGTATATTTTTAATTTTTTTTTTTTTTTGTGACGAGACAGTAATTACATTTTTGTTTAGTTTTTCACTATTACTTTTTTTTAGAAAGTTTTTTATGGCCTGAGAAAATATGATAGTCGATCGGTGTTGCATTTTCATATTTTGCTTTATAAATAAATAAAAGGATGGATGGATTGTGTGAAAAATGATATGTGTGTAAAAGGTGTGTTGACTGAGATGACATCTGATAGGCGAGCGTGGAAAAGGAAAACATGTTGTGCCGACCCTACTTAGGTGGGATAAGGGTAAGAAGATGAAGATGATGCTTTATAAATAAATAAACATGAAAGCTTTAATCAGAAAGTTGAACGACTGGATGAGCACTCGTTTAAATAATTAAGAAATAGCTATCAGCAAGATGTAGGTAATTCTTCGCCGGTATACTTTGATTTATCCTAAAAGGTTTTAAAGCAAAAATAGTAACTACGTCGAGCTGTGACAACCGCGTACAGAATTTTTTAATTACTTTTTAGGTTTCAGCGTTTGACCACAATCACTTTTGATGTTAAATTACGACATGACCTAAGTAGTAAACACGCCAAACCTAAAAGGGTCTCTTAAGTGCAGTTGCTGGAACATACCAACAGGTGCTCGGCGACAGATTTTCAAATTGAGGGTGGTAGCTAGCCAGGCGGTCTTAGAAAAGACCCTACCACCATGCTATGGCTTCATCACGATATGTTCCTTCATTGGCAACTCCGATTAAGTTGCAAAGATTCTACATGTCATATATTAGAGCCACGCTGAAGCTATTACTGGCTTCAGCATGAATGGGTCAGCTCGTAGAAAACCGACGAGAAGTAACAGTGCTTGCACGTTTGCGTTTCGTTCAGTCAGTGAGAGCGCTGGAAACCCACCTCCCCTCCCCTTTCCTCCACCCTCCAAAGGGCTGGCAACGCACTTGGAACTCTCCTGGTATTGCTAGTGTCTATGGATGGTGGTGATCACTTAATATCAAGTGATCCACCTCCTATAACATATAATATATATATATACCACCCTACTCAATTACTAGACATACATCGGCTACAGCTATAGTGCTGTAAGACGACACACCTAAGTGTGGTTGCGGTTCAGTCAGAGTCATCATTATCATCATAAAAATTAAATTTCCTTGTATACAAATTTATACCTTATTGACTAGATAAAGTTTCCTCTGTGGCTGAACGCCGACATACTGCCCGGTCCCGTGGACGCAAAAACGAAACCAGTAGATCCAGTACGGTTTCTGCAGCTAGGTGCGAAACACCCGCGTGCCGTTCTATCAATCGGATGGACGACCAACTATGGTGGAAATATAACCGAAGGAGAATACAGCAGGGGACAGATAGGAGCCATGCTGAGACTGGTCAACGAGCAGAAAGTCAACCAGAATGTGACATTCCCGGTAAATTTCTATAATTATTATTTAAATTTTGTCGAGCTTACCGTTCCGTGGGAAACTAATATTCCTAAAGACCACGAGATATATATATAGCCGAATAGGTATTATACCTTTGTAAACGAGTTGACTTAAAACGGTTATATACTTAATCTATATGCCGTAGAAGTGAGAGCGAGAGGTATATCAGCAAAATCTCTCTATAACCTGCTGAAAGACTTCGGTCTTTCCAGATCTGCAGCAAGTGTTATACTAGAACGAGCCTCTAAAGCTGCATTAGCAGGTTCATAACAAATTTGGATAGGTAGGGAAAGAAAAACAAGTAGTTAAGGTGAATATTAATGTATGTTGGAAAGCCTTAAACCTACACCCGTGTCACAAGTCTCGGGAATTGCTCGGAGTTCCTCTCACTGCCACGCGATGGACCCGGCACACGCACGGTGCATCCATATTATACTAAGTAGTATGTCTCATATAACAAAAACATATAAAATACTTTAATCAGTTTAGGCCCTATTAACTATGGCCCTATTAATTATGAAAACAACACAGTCATCAAAATCGATTTTAGCGGATACACAGGCAGGAGTCAATTCCGGACGTCACCATCGTTCACATATTAATCCACTCTATAGTAACCTTTTGAGACCAAAACCAGCTTGACGTGGCGCTTAAACTTACAGTCCGGCATATCGTTAATATGCTTTGAGACTTTGTTGTAAAATCTAACATTATACTTCTATATGTTGAAAAGGTCGTTTTTTGTTTTATAGACAAGCGTTTGATTAGGGTTAATTCTGATGTAAAATCCAATTGCAGAAAGTGCAACTATCAGAACCGCCGATAAATACTTGGAGATAGGTTCCTCTTCTTTTCCTACTTTGGCAACCAGTCCTGCTTATTGAGATGTATATTATTTTATTTTTGGCAACTAATGTTCTAGTATATTATTAATGTACCATTGTTGAGTAGGTAAAGATATTATAAGTTTCTTGCGATCATTTCGCGACTAACTAGATAGTGGTCGTCTTATTAGAACTTTCCAGGGAGTTTTTGTAGCACGTCAGAAGTAATGCTCCGTGGTGTTATTTCCCATCCACTTAATTTGTGCACAATGACTATTTTACGTTGAACAACATCAATATTACAAAATATAAAGCTAAATAACACAAGATTGTGAATAAAATATAAAAACCATTACATGACATTCCAAGATCCAGCCAAAAATTCTCCTGCTTATTGATAATGATTATTGTCATTAAATTGTAATTAGATTTCGGATGATTTGAGTGATCTAAGAAAACGATAACGTTCTTGTTAGAACTTTATAGGGAATCTTTGTGTCTTCTTATAACTCATGCTTAGGTTATTATTTTATAATATAGATATGATAAAGATCCGATCATAAGCTCCTAGGATTGGTTTTTGCCTTATATGCAATGATATTATAATTAAAAAGCTGTAGATACCTACATGATATTTTGACAAAACAAACGGCACGAAGACGCACATATACGTAAAATAATATTGTAACGCCACACTGTATTAGATAAAATGTGGAAGTAAGATGGCATATTCTCAATATAGGTGGTGAAAAAGAAATAGTTATATGTTGCATAAATACCGGCGGAATGACGGGACAGCCGTGAAAAATAAGCTAACAAGCCAAATTTTAACAAAGCACTGTTGAAGTACTTATTACGTATCTACAACTTCTTAATTATAATATCGTTGCTTATATATTATAAACAAGGTAAATTGAATAAATTACCTTAGAACTCCAATAATGAATATACAGTAAGGATACTAAAAATGTTTTGCAGAGTTAATGCTTACTATTCTTGCAATGTTAGAATCTGAGTTGAATTTTCAGGATGTTTTGCAGAGATAATGCTTACTATTCTTGCAATGTTAGAATCTGAGTTGAAATTTCAGGATGTTTTGCAGAGTTAATGCTTACTATTCTTGCAATGTTAGAATCTGAGTTGAAATTTCAGGTCCGAGTGCAGAGATATTGCTTACTATTCTTGCAATGTTAGAATCTGAGTTGAAATTTCAGGATGTTTTGCAGAGTTAATGCTTACTATTCTTGCAATGTTAGAATCTGAGTTGAAATTTCAGGTCCGAGCTGGTTTAGCCTCCAATAGCCAGCCAGTGATCCTAGACCTCCTTAGGGAAACGGCTTCTTTGAATTCTTCCATGACAGTGTGGTCGAGCGAGGGTGACGCAGTTGAAGTGGATCGTCTGAAAGCCCTCATCCTCACAGTTGGTTTGGAGAGGACATATCTGGATGTTCCGCATGACCTCGCTTCCAAACTTCACCTACCTGGACCTGATACTGTGAAACATTAAAAGTTTAGTAATATATCCCGAAATGTTTTTTTATTTTAGTGTAATTATATGTAAATGGGTTCACATCTTTACATTTAAGAAGAATATAAATCTAACGTGTCTGTACTTTTTAGATTTTTGTGAAAAAATTGTTGTAGGTGTCTACGAATAAGTAATAAAATACATTTCAATCATTTTTAGAAATGTCTGTCTAAATGTGTGTCTGTCTGTTTATTTGGACACGCATCACTGCTAAAGTACTGCGTTCATGATATAACCTTACCAAGAAAATCATATACTCGAGTAACATTTAGTTCTTGTTTCATTAAAATAGGTTCACTCTATCAAGAGTTAATGCTAATGACGACTCGAGTTAAGTACAACCAGACTAGGCCCCCCTCGATAGCAGCTCAAGCCTAGGTCCGTTTCCTCGGCGTGGAGCCCTTGAGTACGCTGCTCGCGCGATACACTCACACAAAATCTTACATCACAGCGACAACATTACACATATCACCTCCTCACACGTGCACGCATACACGCTTACACATGCAAGTGGAAGGATTTTATTTTTTTCCCTTATCAAACTGAAATAGTTTAGAATATTATCCGATACGAAATATATATAAGGGTTGTTGAGATATGTATGCTTGGTACACATATATGTTTCAACAACTCATATATGTATGAATAGTTAGCTTAGCTTAGCAGCCGGTGTGTACCCGGTCCGTCCCTCTATAGGTAGGAGCCCGGCGGTCACCTTCCGCCGGGCGGACCGTGGGGGCGGCTCTACAAGGTTGATTAGCTCGAACGATCCCTTGCCGCCCCCACAAAACGGTCTGTCGGTACACCGTGGGGTTTTAGTCCGTGCGACTCGGACATAACCCACCCTCTCCCCCGGGAGGGTGGCGTATCCATAAGGGATTTCCCCACGTTAAAAAAAAAAGCTAAGATAGGTCGCGAATTGCATGTATCAGGCAACAGCCAAAGCCGAGGTGTGCCGCGCACCCGTGAGCTAGTTGTCAAAATAAAATCGGCTGAGTGCCTTAAGCGCTCTCCTTAGTAGTCCGGTGAAGCTGTTAAGACCTTGCTGGGTCAATAGAGTAGTTCGAAAAAAAAAAGAGTTAAGTACGAGAGAAAAGTAGATAAAGGAACTTAATACATTCAGATGATTTTATTAATCACTGTTTCTTAAATAGGGTTCCACGCGGATGAAGTCGCTGTCAAACATAAATCCGCCACTGAACTAATAGGAAAAAGTATATTAGATTTTGCAAAGAATTCCTGAACACTCGATACCAAAAAAATGAGCGCCAAAATGTCTACAGCAACGAAAACAAAATGTCGTCTACCTAGTCGCAATAATACATAAATACAGGTCAGTGGACGTGACTGAACCGGCAGATGTCGAACGATATCCGTCTGGCCTGAGAGTGTTGTAATAGGTAAACGCAACAAAATTTACATCTGCTAATGTTTACATAAAACCGCAGGGAGTTTATTACATTGCGAAACGTATCCCGTGTTTTATTCATCAGAGAACTGCAACATCGTAAGAATGACGTTACGTCATTTTCTCATTATAGATAGCAATAACGTCCATTTATCAGCTAGATGATCGCCACTCGCTTCGATGGGCATTAAAAAAATGGCAATGGGTTAATCGAATCCAAAACATATAATATAAATAGCCTTGAATCATCTACGAAAACTTGTGTATCGAATGGTCTTAGCGCTATGGCGATACTTTCAGTTTTTACGCGATTAATCAGCATTATAAGCACATAAGCCTAAAGGAACTGTATAATCAATAACGCCATTTTGTAATTTTACAATAATCATTACATAGTATAAATCAAAGTCCTCTACCGCGTCTGTCTGTCTGTCTGTTCGCGATAAACTCAAGGTTTTGGTATATAATTTGTCAAGGATTATTTTATAATCAGGGCGAGACAACGTCTGCTGGGCCCGCTAGTATTTTTATAAACTGATGTCGATTATTCGGCTGTTGGGTATTTTGCTGTTTTTATCGTGCTGCAATCTACAACAATAACACAGTATTTTTTTTTTTTACTGTTTACGCTATTGACCTAGCAAGGTCTTAACAGCTTCACCGGACTACAGCATAACACAGTAATTAAATAAATATATGTATTCGTTTTATTACTTTGATTGTATCGTGAAGTGCTATCTCTTTCACACCTATCGGTGATAGCATAATGCTTACCTGTTCGCACGTTACGATAGCGCCGGCCGACCATTCTCGTTGACAATAATAAAACCAGACAACACATAATATAACAGTACATTTAGAGAACAGAAAAATACATTATTAGTTATTCTTACTAACAATAACTTTTTACACATGTTTTGAATAGTGTCCAAATTTGACTGTCGAAAAAAGACACGTATCTTCGTAACTTATCTCGATTTACATAAGAACGAAGATGTACAAAATGATAAACAAAATGCTTCACGGAAACGTAATGTCTCTGTAGCTATTACAGAGGAATGTCTAAGACAGCGTTTCCTAAACTTTTCATTAAGGCCCCGTTTCAAAACCAAACAATAGTACAAATTATATACGAGTGTGTTTACTACAGGCATAAAATAAAGCTGCATTGGATTACATACAAAATCATATGTATTTTGTTAAAATTCGATTCCAAGAAAAAACTAAAAAATGTAACTGTTTTTAAAATGTTCTCTTGGTCTTTATATAATCACTCTCAGTATCATTATGTAATAAGGTTTTAGGCAATAAAACTCATAGTTCTCATGAATCAAACCATTTTAACAAGAACAAAGTCACGTGCACTAGCCAGTAATAGAATTAAAAATAATTGCTTTTCCATTTCGAATATAGAAAACCCATCGGCGAAGCACAAATGCCTTCTAAATGATTATTTTTTTTATGTCTTAAGTGGCAAACGAACATGTGGGTCACCTGATGTTATGTGATCACCACCATCCATGGACACTAACAACCCCAGAACCGTCGCAAGTGCGTTGCCACCCTTTGGAGGGAAGGGTTTGGGGAGGGAGAGGGAGAGGAGAGGGGAGGGAATGTGGGCCTCCAACGCTCTCACTGACCGAACGAAACGCAACAATGCAAGCACTGCTACTTCACGTCGGTTTTCTATGAGAGGGTGGTACTACCCCGGATGAGCCAACCCATTCATGCTTAAACCAGTAATAGTCTCAGTGGGCTCTACCACCATTAAATAATTTCGATGTTCCTTTTTTTATTTTATTGTAGCATGACAAAATGACTGCACTATGCCTGATGGTAAGCACAGTATAATCAAAAAACAATGGCGACCACCGAGTGGCACACTAAAACCTACAAATGTAACTTATGTGCGAGGTGAAAGGTTTAGAAACGCTGTCCCGAAACGTCTATTATAGTTAGTAATGACCGCAGTCTGCAGACAGATACGAGTTCAAAGCAATAAATCCAAGTCGGTATTAAATTTGCACCATCAAAGCCCACAGTTATTTTCAACAATGGACACTTGTCCATTCCCTCTTGTCGCATGTATTGTCGATTTCTTATTTAATTGATTAAATCAACTATTCGAAATGAAATGATTATTAGAAGTTTGGTATACATTTATTAACTAGCTGTATTCGCGGATTCGCACGCGTTTATCAGATAATTGTTTTTATTTTTGCCATTTAGTTCTGTTTTTATTTCATCTTATGAATTCTTAAACTTTGGGTGATTTAATTTTTAATTGAATACAAAATTCCATCCAATTCTTTAAAGAATATATGAAATATTAACTTATTGAAATTAGAGACGCTTATGGTGTAGTATTAAATTTTGTAAAAAGGACACGGCATTAGTTTCAGTAACTAAATACTGTCGAATTTTTATTGATAATATTGGAATCCACAAAATAAGTCTTTGAGTTCCGTTAATAGTACTAAAGTTTGTAATCGCTTCGATAATCAAGATATAACTATCCTTCCTCACATTGTGGCACGCCTATACCTATATCTAATAACAACTTCGAAAACTTTAGATAGCCATTTTGATTTATATCATCAATAATGATTTAAAGAAAACATGAAAATTCAAACCGTACTATTTTTAATATTTACCTGTGGTAAACAATAGCCGGAGCAATAAGTGATGCATTTTAGGTAAATAATTACCGATAACAAGATAGTCTGTAGTAGCTTTTTTTCATTTTTGTTAATAAAATTAATTAGACTTTTGTAGATAGTTTTTTTTTTAATAAATAACAGTTTACCTAAAAACAGTTTAGTAGATTCTTATTTTATGGAAGCTGAACTTTAATTAGAGTCTGTTGTTCCAATTTAACAGGTCTAAAATTAAAACTTGTATTTATTGGTATTCGTATTGGTCAAGTGGTAAGTTATTTCCCTGATATACTACTTTTTTCCAATGCGCCCCCTTTTATTATTTTACAAGCGCACGTATTTCTCATAGAATCAAGTACATTAATGTATCAATTAAATCATCAATCAATTAAAAATGTATTCATTTACTTTGGAATGTATTTTTAAGAGTTTTTAATAGATAAAGTTACCACAAACAAGTAAAATAAAAACAAATGAGCAATTAGGGTGACCACACGTAGAAAAAAATCAAGACAAAAGTCATACAGTGTCAAAACAAGTAAGTCAGCAATTGTGTTTACCAAAATAGGTTATTGTTTACTTGTTTTTTTTATGGTATTCAGTAGCTATGGTACAAAATGATGGTAAATC